>MU004187.1:2179828-2215889 GCA_010093605.1 Lophium mytilinum | reverse complement strand
AGTAAATTATAATAAATATCTTACCTAATAGCGGGTACTTAGCTTATACTATAAGTACTAACTATTATTCTACTAGTAAGAATTTATTATAAAACGGGTAGGTTAGTATATAAACTATAAAGAAGATAATAATAAGAATATATATAATAACTCTAACTACTATAATATATTAGATTTAACTAAAAATATAATACTAGAATAATAATAGGCCTTTACTATAAGAGTAGTAAGAATAAAAGTAAAGAAGTAGAATTAGTAGTAGAACCTTATTAACTAATATAAGAAGATATATACGCTAATAAAGCGTATTATTAGGTTTATAGCTAAGAAAAGGGTTATATTTCTATTAATAAGGTTATATAGAAAGAAGAGAGGCTCTAGCTATAAGCCTACTATATAGTTAAGTACGCGCCGGTAGAACCCCGGGCGCCGGTAGAACCTCGGGCGCCGGAAGAACTCTTAGCCCGGAGATTACGTAACGTCCGTATATATAATAACTTCTAACCTTAATAACTACTAAGAGAATACTAAGAAATAATATAATATATACCCCCCCTTTAAAAACTAAGCTTCTATAAGAACTAGATATAGAGAAAGACTTACTATTTAAACTTATATATTAGATAGCTAATATAGGCGTAGCTCTATATATAGATAGAGCGTGCTAATAAAACTATATAGGTAGGTATTCTTAGTTAAATTAATTCTACTATTTAATAGCGGTGCAGGATCTTAGTTTATACTAGACTATTATAATAATATAGTAACGTTCTAGAGGTTCTACTATATAGGTAGAGTCTAGTCCTTTAGTTTAATAAAGTAAGCGGGTAGTTTAGGTTTCTATAGGCTATAATAATAGAAGTTAAAGACCTTATAGAGGTAGCCTTTAAGGTTTCTAAATAGTTACTAGAATTAATAAGGCCTTATACTACTAATATAGTAGACTTTATATTAAATATTATTATTCTTAATATATAAGTTAATAATTTAGGCAACTATAAATTCCTCTACTAGCTTATTATTATCCTCTTATTAGATTAGCTCTAGTAGTAGTATAGATTCTAGGCAATTCTAGCCCTTAATAGGCTTAGATATATTAAAATAGAGTAGTAATAGATAAAAGACGTTATATATCTTTATATTAGATAGTAAGTCTAGTTAGAAGGCGGCGCTCTAATTAATAACCTTATTAATATAAAAGGGGCCTATAAATTTATTATTAAGCGCTTTTTTAGCGCAATCTAGTTTAATATTTTTTATATTAAGCTAGACTATATTATTAACACGTATATCCGCCGCTACATTCTAGTAGTAGTTAGCTTAGTAAGCTTATTCTTTTTAAGCCTATATAATGCGGTTCTATAGATAGACCTTAATATTCTTTAGGCGTTAAGCTATATTATTAGCTAGCTTGCGTTTAATCTTCTTATTTTTAGATATCTTCTTATTATTAGTAGTTAGTAGCTTAAGCTCTAAGTAAGGAGTATAGCTATAATTAGTAAAAAATAGTAATAGGCCTATAGTAGCCGATATATAGGTATTTATAATAAGTTCTACTAAGAGTAGTAGGTTATACTAATTATTCTATATATAGTTAATATAGGCTTATAGATACTTCTTTATATTAGTATTAGTAATTTCTATCTAACTATCTATTTCTAGGTGGAAGGTGGTAGATATATTAAGCGACAATTATAACTAATAGTAGAGGTATTACTAGAACTTAGAGGTAAATTATATACCTAGATTACTAGTAATAGATATTAGTAGCCTATAGAGTTAATAGATCTATTAGAAGTAGACCTTTATAAGCTTATCTACTTCTAGAGAAGTAATAGGGAGAAAGTAATATTTCTTTAAAAGTCTATTAATTACAACTAGTATATAATAGTACTTACGCCTATAATATTTATAGATAGGTAGGTCGACTATATAGTCTATAGTAATGTCGCGCTAGTAATAGAGGGGGATAGGTAACAGGCGTAGAAAGCCTTACTTAGTAAAATTAGAAGGCTTAATATTATAATAACGTTAATAGGCGTTAATATATATTATAATTAATTTAGTAAACCTAGGCTAGTAGTAGCTAGGGTAAATCTATTATAGGTAATTAGTATAGCCCCTGTATCCTGCGCTAGTATAGTTATAGCCTAGCTATAAGATTCTTAGCTAGAGTGCGGCTAATTATAGTATAAATAGTTATCTAGATTCCTTATAGAGGACCTATAGCTTATTATTAGTAACCTCTAGCTTACTTATTAATAGCTAGACGCGCTTATTTTTTAGAATATTGCGTGGCAGCTTTTAATTACCGCGCTACTTAAGCGCTATAATGCGGTAGACTAGGCAGTTATTTAACTTATTATTAGAATTACTACCCCTTTCTTAGAAAGCGCTTTTATCTATATTATAGGCCTCTTTAATAAGTTTATATAGGGGCTAGGTATAATTTATAATATCTATAGTATAGATATAAAGTTCTTTTAATATTTTAGAGGTAAAGTTCTTTATCTTAATTATAGTTTACTACTAAAATAGAAATTATTTATTATTATTAAATTATAGAAGGTTCTAGCTATAACGCGTAAAACTATCTAGTTTAGTTTCTAGGCGGCTAGGCCGGTATATTAAAATGTAATTAATTTCTAATAGAATCTATAGCTAGCGTATCTATTACTAATTAAGCTATTACGTAGTTATAAAGTATAGTAGATTTTAGTAATCTATTAGTACTTAGATAGGGTTCTAGTATTTATTACCTTAGTACTATAGTTTCTATTCTTTAAAGTATTAGAAAAACCTAAAACTATAAAAGTTAGGGCTATTAGTGCTCGGCAGCGAACGGCGCAAACTTCCGGTAAACCGCGCAAATTATGCAATGTCTGCGTAAACTACTAGCGCAGGTAATATTACTATATAGACTAGTAGTAGTTTACCTATATACTATACAGCCTAATAACACTTAATTATTATCTATTATTTTAAACTATTAATAATTTAGTTCTATAGTATCTTTTACCTAATTAGCCTTAGCAGTACTAGAGCTAATACACACGTGCCCCGTATATAATGCCGCCCACGTTCTGCTATAAAATAATTCTATTTACCGCTCTTCCCTCTCTATAGCAGTGCAAGGCGGGGGTAGAAGTAAGTAGAGATAGTAAGTACTTAGGCTAGAACGTCTAATCTTTATCCTATAAACAGTTAGTATAGTAAAGTTAGGGCTATAGTAGTTAAAAAGTAGATTTAATAGATATATAAAGAATAGGTAGAAAAGATATAATCTATCTATTCTATAATTTAGTGCTGGGTCTAGCTTATAAATTATAATTAGGATACTTAATATATTCTTAGGTAGACTCTTACTACGTTGCTACTAAGACCCATTATTTAAGAGTTAGGCCGCGGTGTATAACTATCCGCAAATAATAAAAAGTATATAACTATTCTACTACTAATATAAGCTCTAGTAGTAGTCTCTTATATCTATATTATAGAATAGCCTCTAGTATTATAGCTATAACGCTACCGCCTCTATAGCCCCTTCTTTCTATTTACTTCTTCTACGTCTTTTATTTCCCTCTATATTAGCACGCTTTACTCCTTCTATCTATATTTTAGGTTGCCGCTCCTCTGTTTATAGTCTCTCCTATTACACTTCTAACCTTAAGAGTTAAGATACTATTATTTTGCAACCTAGCCTATAGTGTACTTATACGCTAGAAGGTAATAAGAATATATACTCTCTATCTAGCGGGGTAGTTATAGAACCTAAAATATACTTAAAAAAATAGGCTAGAGTCTCTTTTAGAATATAAGAATATAGGGGGCACACTATAATAATTATAGATAATCTTATATAATTCTAGATAATCTTGCGCAGTACTACAAGGAGAGTTAGAGATATTAGAGTAGGGGTAGCTTTATTTTCCCTCTCTCTACCGCGTTATTATATAGTAGATAGTCGTCTATTACTAGCGCATATAAGGGCTAGATTATCCCCGTAATACTAGATTAAAGTGTATCTAGCGCCGGTAATAGAGTATATATTCTATCTACCCGCTTATTTTCTAAGGAAAGTAGGGCTAGAGAAGTAGTAGTTAGGGTAGGGTTAAAAGCCGGTGGGGAATATAGATATATAGTCGCGTGTAGTAGTTAGAAAGATTAAGAGCTATATATATAAAAGATTACACTAGAACTAAGGCGCTATTATATAGAGTAGAGCGGAAGAGATAGAGAAACCTAGTAGATAAAAAAGCTTATAGAGTAGAGCAGAAGGGATAGAGAAGCTTAGTAGGCAATATAAGCTAGTAATACTAGAGTATATTACCTTTGCCTAATATAGCTCTATAGAACTGTGCTAGTCTAACTACTAACCTAGATATTAGTGCGCTATTAGCTTTCTATTATAGTAGATACTATTAGTAAGCTATACCCGCGCACTACCTCTTATTCTCTATATTCTAGCTTCTTAGATAAGTTTCTGCTAGCTTTAGCCCCTACTATAATTTATTAGTATACGCAATTTTAACACCCGCTATATTCTAAATAGTTAGCCTTAAGTTAATCTCTACTATAACTCTTCTACCTTTTTAACTCTTACTACCTTCTACTACTCTATAGCATAGAGAAAGAGATGCGGGGCAGGCTTTTATACCCGTAGAATAGAGGAGAATAGTCCTGTTATATATATAGGCAGGCGCTAGAAATTTAAGGCTTAGGCGCACGTATTTTAACTAATAGTTGCTATATACTTTTCCCTTAAGTATACTATTAGGATCTTGCATAAGTGCGTCTTTATAGTAGTGCGCCATTATTACTAATAGTTATTCTTAATTAGCCTTAGGTTTAATCCCTTATATTATAGCTTAACGCGCTAGGTATTATAACTATAGAACATCTCTAAATAGATATTATAAGACTAGTAGTATTTTTAAGCGTGTGCAGTTTAGGGGGTTTATATTAGAAGTAGGTAGATAAGCAGTTTCTAAGTTAGAGCTTAGGGCGGAGATAGGCTCTAAGACATAAGGTATATATACATGCTGCGCATCTATTAAAAGTTAACTTAGCAGCGGCGTAAGGGTATAGAAGGTATATAGAGAGTATATATAGATAGACTTATATAGTTCTATTTAAGGCCGCTTTCTACCTATATATGCGCTAGGAAATTAGTAATTCCTTAAGGAAGTACTTACTATACTAAGTGTACACGCCTTCTATATCCACTTTTAGGCGTCTCTTAGATAATATTAGGGGAGTAGAAGATAGTAGAGTTAGTATTCTCCTCTTTATCCCTTACTATACAAGTACGCATAATTTCTAAGGCCTTCTTAACGCTAGTCTAAGCTATAATTAGGCCTATTTTAGCCTTATATAAGGCCGCCTCCGCCACCTCTAAGCTATCTAGGTCTTCTATAGATAATACCTCCTCTATAGCATTTTCTTTATTCTAGTTAACTTTCTCTACCTAGTTCTTTCTATTATTAAAGTAGTATATATCTAATTTATCTTTATCTTCTATAAGGTCTATAGGCTCTAGTTTATTAGGTAGCGCTTTATATTTATTCTTTAAGGTTGCACCTTAAGTCTCTTATCCTAATACTGCTATTTCTAAGTTCTTCTCTTTAGCCTTAGCTATTACTAAGGTCTCTAGCGATAATAGCGCCTCTTATATACTTTTAGTCTTCTAGCGTATTAAGGTCTGCGGCTTGTCTATAAAGATATAGGTCTCTAGCAATAATAGCACTACTTACACGCTTCTAGTCTTCTAGAATATTAAGATCTGCGGCTTAACTGCAAGAATATACTTAGTGTAAATTTAGACTTCTAGTTAAAGGTCGCAGTTGTCTTTCTCCCCTTTCTCCCTAGATGTAGCTGCATAGCAGCTAATAGCCTTGCCTAAGGCGGCGTAATTTAAGCAGAATAATATTAGGTTTATAAGGCTAACTTTAAATATAGAACTATCTTTAGAGTTAATAAAGTAGGCACGCATTAGTAAGAGGACTAAATATAGGTTAGTAAATATGTAATCTTCTTACGTATAGCAGCGGCGTATATTTTAGGTCTTAGTAGTAGTAGAAGGTCTTTCTAACATCTATATTAATAATTACAGATTAGAATATACTTAGTAGAGTAGGTATTAAAGTGTAGCTTATATATATAATTAGTACTGCGCTGCTAGTAATATTAAGCGTGTTTATAGATATATTAACTTAGAGTCTATAGCCCTTATATAGCTACACTACTATACCTTCTTTACCTCTAGAGTATTTAAAGCCGCTCTTATCTAGAACTATAGGTACTATAAGCTCCTTATACTAGCGAATAGTTAGTAGATATAGGTAGGGAAGTAGTAGATAGACTTACGTAGGCCTAATTCTTAATAAAGAAGCTCTTAGAGCTATCCCTATAGGCCTTCTTTACTACCTCTAGTATAGTCTTTATCTCTAGCTTATTAAACTGGCCGCCCTTTATATTACCTAATTTTTAACTTAGAACTAGGTATAGTAAATACTTATATATAGACTGGATAAGTATATTATATTTAACCTTAAAGTTAGTAATATCTTTCTAAGGGCGCTGGGGAAATATAGTAGCTTTCTCTAGGTTATCTCCGCTATATATAGTATATAGCGCTTTAAAGTAGTCTATATAGCTATTAATATAGATAGTAATAGTAAGGTCCGCCAGTCTATCCTAGTAGACTACTATCTACTCTATTGCAGTAGCAGGGTTGCAGTAATTTAGGCTATTAAGCTATTAGTAATATAGTAAGAAAGAGTATAGCAAGGCTTATACGCGAGAGTAAGATTAGAGTTAGATTTTACTTACCGGCCTGCTTAGTTATTAGCGGAGGAGGTAAAGGTCTTTACTAGCTATAACATAACGCGCGCCTACCGGGTAAAGCGGGTTTATAGCCTTAGCTTAGGTAATAGATAACGCTGCGTAGCCTAAGAAGTTAGATAGTTAAGATAGACTTTATACTATTGTAAGAGGGTAATAATCTCTAATTATAATTAATTATATTAAGCATTAGAGGCAATAGAGTAGAAGCCGCGGGCGATACCGGGCTCTATAAAGGGCGGTCTTCTAGCGTTAGAGCCTAAAGATAAAGAATAATATATACTACTTTAGAATTAGAGGAAGAATTTAGGTCTATTAGACGGGGTAGTAGGTCTACTAATAGAATGCCTCTTAATATTATTAGGGATGCAGCCCCTAATATTAGCTACCCTAGGTATTACTTTAAATAGTTTATAGGGCGTAAATCTTAACTAGTATAACTAACTTATATATACCTGCGCGGTATTTAAATAAGTAGTAGCCCTACTTAACAAGAAGGGGTATAATAGAATTAAGACGGGTAAGATAATATAAGTAGCGGGCTAACTCTAATTATAAAAGGGAGATATATATAATCTCTAATTATAATTAATAATCTATAAAAGAGAAGGGTTAAGCGTATGGGTAGTAAGAAAAATTAAATTGCTAGTAATTAACTTATGTATTAATATTTTTAAAACTCTATTATACCTTATACTTAAATATAGACGCTATTATAGAATAAACTACTATATTTAGGGGTCTAGACTAACTATATATACCGCCTACTATATAACTTAAGCACGCTTAAGAGAAGCCTTCTACCCGCTATCCTCTATTTCTATATTGTCTGCCTCTATCTCCGCTTTAGTATTATCTACCTCGCCTGCCTCTATCTCTATATTCTTCTTCTCCGTATTATCTGTATTAGGCTTAAATTCTAACTTAAACGCTTTACTTATCTCTAAATTAGTTCTATAGTTAGTAAGTTCTATTATATATAGATTAACTAAGTGCTAAAAGTCCTCTAGATTAAAAGGCTTTAGTAGGTTACAGTCTAACTATTATTTATAGTTAATAATATATCGCATATAGATATCGCTTAAGAGGTTTTAAAGTATTATTAACTAGTTAGCTATATTTAGTTAGAGCGGGTCTAGACCGGTACACTTATCTATAAGGCTAGCGGATCCGCAATCTATATATATTATAGCAGGAGATAATAGTTATAGGCTAAAGTATTTATTAGTATTTAGGTCTATATAGTAGACGCGACTATATATATAGAAGAATTTTAGGAGGGTAAAGGTTAGCGTCTTACCCGGTAATATATATATATAAGTATTATAAATAATAGAGTCTTAATAGCATTACCTAAATAGCTAGAAAAGGAATATTATATTAGTAGGTATCTATAGAAGAGAGAGTACTTACTTACCTCTTTAAGTAGGCTAATACTCGCTAACTCTTCTAGATAATTTATCTTAGTATTATATCTTATAGCGTAGGGCTATAAAAGGATTACATTCTAACCGCGTATAGATAGGTGCAGCTTTAATTAATAAAACGCTTATTCTATTAGCTTAGTATTATCGGCTAGAACGTTATATAGCTTACAGGTATTAGTTTAATAGGGCTAAAATACGGAGTATTATTACTAATATACTTAAAGTTGCGGAGATAGAAAATATCCCCCTCTTTAGACGTATACGCTCTAGTAAAGGCGGAGGGTATCTTATAGTCCCAACCCGGTTTAGAGAGAGGTTTATCCGCGTCTAACTAGACTAGAATAGGTAAGTACAGTTTAAGTGTATTAAGGTCTGCACCTTACACCTCTATCTTGCAGTATTAACCCACTAGAAAGTAGTTTATAACTTAACTATAGCCTAGAACCTCTAGTATAGATAATATACTTACTATAGGCGCTATTTAGGGTTAATTACTGCAAAGTATTAAGGAAAGAAAGTAATTAGAGGGTAGTAAGTTTAAGTAGCTAGTAAATTTAATTAGGCGGCCGTTATTAGTAAAGGGAAACAGGTAAAGGTAGCAACGTATAATTTTAAAAAGTAAAGTAAGGCAGCGCTAGCAGGGTATACTAGCGTTACCTAGTATTATAGAAATTATATAGGAAAGTACGCAGTTATTATCTTATATTAATTAGCCTTAGAGGTTAATAAAGCTAAATAATGCTTAATTATCTCTTAATAGTAGGGAAAAATTAAGGACGTCTTTTCTTGCGGCCTTATTTCTATTTACGCCGTTGCTTGCTAGTGCTATAGCCCCTCTTCGCTATACTACTTCTTAGTGTTTACCGGCTTAGTTGCGGGAGAAAGGCGTTAGTAAGTGCTCTTACCCTTACGCGCTTTACTAAAATCTCCGCTGCGTCTTTAACTCTTAGGGCAGCTTTAATCTCTTTAGCGCAACCGCTAAGCCGGTACTACCTTATTACCTCTTGCGCCTCTATCTCCTAGTCTTCTATATAGAGTATATTATATTAATCCTAGTTAATATAGTTATTAATAAAAAAATGGGTAAAGTCTAGGCTAAAGGTAGCTAGTATAATATATACACTTTAGAGGACTTATAGTAGTAGATAGAATTAATATACTTCTAGCTTTTATTAGCGGCGGCTATTATTAGAAGTCTAAGAAGCTACCTCTACTAGGCCATAGACATAATATAGCTTCCCGTTATTAATTAGCGCTAGAAGGTAAATAAAAACTCTAGAGTGTGCCGCCTATAAGGTATCTTTACTCTTTAGAATAGGGTCTATAATAGTTACTATAAATTGCAGCTACCCTACTAACCTTCTATTAGTAATACTAACGCGCGTCTTTCTATTTTTAGTATAGTCTAAGCCATACTCTTACACCTATAAATAGTTGCGTTGCTATTCTTAGTTCTACTACTTAGGGTTATACTGTAGATTTTCTTTTATAAGGCTTTCTAGGTCCTTGCTAGCACCTAATTGCTTCTAACACAAAATACTAGCGTAAAACTTAAGCTAGAGGTAGCTAACCTAGAATAGATTAGGGTCTAATATATCTAGACTGCTAGGCTTAGTATATTAGCCTTAGATCTTGCGCCTCTCTTCTTAAATAAATACGGCGGCGGCGGCTATAAAGTCTAGCTCCCGGCTTATATTAGCTATATACTTAATACTTACTTTTAGATAGTATACTATTTAGCCTTTATAGAAATTATTATATCTAGGCTATTTAAAGTTTAAGATATTAATGCTTTCTAATACTATTATCTATTATATTAGTATATCTCTTATTACTGCCGGTTAAGAATAGTAATATTAGTAGTTTAGTATATCGTTTATAGCCTAGTTATTTATAAGTCTCTAGTTTAATTAGTAGATCTAGGGTAGAAAGTCCTTATAGTTTATTAACTAATACCGTAATTTAACTAGGTATTAGTATTTTACTTTACTATTTAAGCCGGTATTATAGCTATTAATGGCGCCAAATTTCTATATAAAATCGACGTAGTGCTGCATAACATAGAATTTTAAATAGTAGAAGGCGTAGTTTCCATCCTTATCTCTAGGTCTAAATATTCTAAATTCTAACTTATATATATTAATTTAAGCTATTACTAGCTCTATATACTCTAGCGTGGCCTTATTATGCATCTTATACTGCACTAGAATAGTAAAATTAAGCATTATATAGACGAACTAGAGCGCGTTTAGCGCCTTTACTTCTAGCAGCAGTGCTACTACTACTATAAGCTAGCGGGCTATAGACTTTTATTTAGAGCTAGTATACTATAAAAGTTTACTAAAATTCTTCTTATTAAACGTAGATAGACCCGGGAAAGGCGGCACGTCCTTAAATCGCTCGTCTAGCTAGGTTAAGCCGCTCTTATTTTCTATTAGAACACGGGCATCTTTTCTTCTAATTGCTGGGGTGTAGACCTCCGCTACTAGTAGCTAGACCCATTTAATAAGGTTGTAAATAACGCCCGTAAATAGTTAGTATAGAATATCTATTATTATTATCTAGTAGATATTAGTATAGGGGTGTTTCTAGGTAAAGTTATTTATAGAATATATATATAACTCTATATTAAGCTCTATAGCCTCTATATTATATAGCGCTTTATTTAGTAGAAGTTTTAAATACTCTTTATTATTACATTGCTATTTAATCTAAATAATAGTTAAGTAATAAGACCTTGCGGCGTATTTAGTCTCTAGGTCTTCGCGTTAATGCAATAGTACCTAGTATATAGTGCAGTGTTTTCTAAATTTAATACCTATAAGTAGGCTCTATTCTTTATAATCGGCTATAATTCTGTATAATACTAGATAGCACCTTTAATTCTTACTATCCCTGCATTCTAGTATAATTCCGTTAGTAGTATATTCTATAATAGCTTATTTTATATTAGAAAACCGCTTAGTATTAGTAAGAATTTTACTAATACCTAAGAATGTAGCCTAAAGAGCTATAGTATAGCTAATACTTTAGGTAGTCTTCTTTATCCGCCGTGCTTAGTATAAAGCCTAGTAGTAGGGTGCCAGGTAATATATTTAAGCGCCGCGTAGTCCTATCTAGATTACTAATAGTTAGATAGACTAGCTATGCGCTCTTATCGCCGTAATATTAGGTAAGCTATATCTTATCTGCGGAGAGTAAGATAGGTATTACTATAGCCCCCGCTGGAAGCTTTAACTAAGTCTACTACTACTAGTCTAATGTATACAACTTAGTATATACCTACCGGCCTTCTATATTGCGGACTTAAACCGGTATAAATATAAGGTAATTATAGAAAGGGCGGTGTCTAATTAGAAATAATATAGCTGCTATTATATTAAAGTAGTATACTAGATGCCACTCTCCGCTTAAGCTTTATTTTTTACTTAGGAAATGCAGCATCTCTACTATGTAGTTAGTATTACTAATACTATATCTAATTTCCTCTAGTTTACTATTCTATAAATCGCCTAATGTAAATATAAGAGAGTTAGAGAATATACTCTTAAGGTAGATGTTATTAAATAGCAGGTTAATATTATTCTTAGTGCAGCTAATCTACTAAAGCTATAATATAAAAGCATAGTTAAACGCTAATTAAAATAGATAGAAGGGGGATTAGTCCCTATAATAGAGTAACTAGTTAGTAAGCTCTAATACCGCCTTTACGGGCGGGGGGGATAGCAGTCCCTAATAATACTTACATCTACTATCTAGTATTAGCCTGTCTAATAGACGCCCCTACAGGCATACCTAATTTAGTAGAGGGATATACTTCCTCTTACAGTAATAATATAGATAATATTATTAGTCGGCCTTATTAGTATAGAACGTAGAATTTAGTAGCCTCCGGCGGGTTATTATATATTAAGCTTATAGGGCCTCTATTTATAAAAGGCGGACTCTAGTACTCTTCTAGTTTACTAGAGATATATAGCTCTATTTTATTTATCTTATACTCTATCTTATTGCAGGGGTTAGCTAGTAGGGGTAGACTTACTAGTAGCAATCTAGGCGTTCTAAATAATATCCCGTCTATTATCTAAATAACGCGGAGCATGCAAGACTAGATTACGGATCTAGTAGTTCTAGTATTAGCAAGCGGAACCCGCTATAGTATCTTAAGGAGCTTTTTATAGCATAGTATATATTTATTTAGGGCGCTAAGTATTTAGAATAACTTATAGCAGTATTTATATTTAGTAGAAAGTATATACTCTATTTCTAGTTAAATTTAGTTAGCCCTATATAGAAACTTATAGATTGCAAGTAATTATTATAGATTATATTAGATTATAGGCTAGTATATAGTACTTATTATTTTTTAATAGCACGCAACGCATTCTAATAGGGGGCGGGCTATTTTATTAGCCTAGACCCTTAACGCATCTACATATTAAAGACTACGGCTTACTCCCTTAAACTATAACCCTAAAGCCCGTACGTAATTATTTCTATTATTTCTATATCCTTTATAGCTAGCATAAACCTTTATAGTGGGCGTAGTTTTAAGCGCGTACTAGTAGTTATATCTAGTTTCCCTAGTTCTAATAGTACAGCGTGTGTTAAAAGTAAGTATTACCTCTTACTAATTTCTAGTATCTAACTTCCTGCCGCAGTTACTAGCTATAGTAAAGAACTCTTAACTCTAGGCGAGTGCTATCTAGGTAATATAGAAGAAGACACTAAGTTTAAGCGCGTTACTCCCTTCCGCAAGGCGAGCGCTGGGCGGCGATGTATTGCTAGTCTAGTAGAATAGAGTTAACGGGTATCTACTAAGAGTGCCGGCGTTATTAAGAAGACGGCGGCTAGGGTAAGTGCTAGTTATAGGACGGCTACAAGATAGTAATATTAGATGCGCATTAAGTAGCCTAGGTTAAACTCCGCGTCTCTCTTAGCTGGCGCAAAATTAGATAATAGCTAGAAGGCGCTAGTTAGGCAGGGAGTTTTATAATATTACTAATTCGGCCGCTTAAGTCTCTTGCGCGCGGTAGAATTAGCGGTATACACGTTAGCAATAACTACACTTAATAAGAATAAGGTAGATAGAGAGTAGACAACTTATAAGAACTAGTAAGTAGTAAGGGCGGAGGACTATCTTCTTATAGATTATAAGAGTGCTTAAGCCTTTCTTTAATAGTCTATACCGCGCCGTTAAAAGTAGGTTAAGTTCTTTAGCTACTTTTATAATAATACCCCGGCGAAACTCTAGGCCCTATTCCGTACTAGGTTAATAGGGAAGCTAAAGAATTATTAAGCCCTTATTAATAGTGCTAGAAATTAGGCTAGTAGATATTTAGCCCTAGGAAGATATTAGCTTATAGGCTATATATATTACTATCTAGTATTTATATATATAACCTATAGTAAATATAATAATAACTTAGTATTTTAAATTAAGTATATAGGTATAGAAGACTTCTAGATTACTAACACCTCTAAATTAGTAGCAGGGATACTGCCTCCCGTCTAAGTCGCCGGCGCCTATAACTAGTGCCAGCAGCAACTCTTATACTATAGTCTACCCGGGCCGCCCGCAGAATATCTAATTATTTTTAATTATTATTAATTATTCCTAATTATAGTGGCCCTCTACTACTTACTATATTTTAGCCAACACTTTAGCTATATAGTCCTGTATTCTCTAGCTAAGCTTATCTTTACGCAGATTCTATAGTCCGCAATTATCTTGCGCGTTTAAGTTATTACCACTATTACTATCTCTATTAAGAAGCCTAGCGCAGTTCTTAAGGTCTAGAATAGCCTTATAGATGTAATCTAAGATAGTTAGCCGCCGGCGTATTAATTTATTGTCGCCCGAGTATAGCGTATAGGTACTGTCTTAGTTAGTATTATTATCTTCGCTAGTATTATACTTAGAGTAGAAGTTATTGCTTCCGTTATAGCTAAAGGCGGAGTAGTAATAGCTAACCGCTAGGTAGCTACTTACTTTATAATAGTTAATAGTGCTATTAGTAATTAGTTCTTAGATAAATATAGTAAAACCTCTAGCCGTATAGCAGTCTATATAGAAGGTTAGACTATTAATATAGTAGACTTTAGCAGTATTCTATTTATCCCCCTCCGCACCATTACTAGCCTTAGCCCGGCCAGCCTTAAACTCGTCTAGTACCTTAGTATAGTACCTAAGGATATTCTTAATATTATATTTACTATGCCCTCCCGGTCTACTAGTTATCTTAAAGTTATAAACTTGCTTAACTGTAACCCGTGCTAACTTAAACGGGGATAGAAACTAGTTAGAGCAGCCTTAGTAGGAAATATTAATAGCATATAGTCCCTCTAGCAGTATATAATCCTCTATTATTAGAACCCGGTGCTAATCTAGATATATATAAAGGGGCTTAGTTGCGTCTATAAAGCCCTCTACTATATTATTTATTATATTTACTATATTTAGTATTATAGGTAATACTATAAGTATTTTAGTAGCTATATTATATAATACCTTATAAAACTTCTTATAAGTCTAGGCGTTAACCTATTTCTATAATAAGTTAACTAGTATAGTACGCTGGGCGATGTTTTTATATACTATTTAAGTAGTATACCGGCGCTTATTATCTAGACTTTACTCCTCTATATTAGAAGTAGTAACTTTAAAATAGAGAATATAATCTAGGTCTATATACTTGCTTAAAGTATTAATAGAAGAGTAGATATAGTAGTTGCGCCGGGGCACTAGTAGGTGCTCTATAATTCTAATAAATAGTAGATTAGTTTAGGTAAGAAGTTTAGCCTTCTATAACTCTAGAAGTAGGGGTGTAGTTTATAGTAGATTTAGAGGCTACTTAAGGCCGTAAAATTCTCTAGCTTATACTTCTATAGACGCTAACTTCTCTAGAGTATCTAGCGTAGATATAACTAGGTATATCTAGGTAAAACTATCTATTATTATAGCCTTAAACTTCTTATTAGTATAGATAGTATTAAGCGGAGAGTCTACTTAGCTATAGAATACAATCTAGTATAGCTTATTAGCATATAGTAATCTAAACACTAGAACTATAAATATAAGCTATATTTATAAGGCCGGACTTCTATTAGCTAATTCTCTATAGATTATATGCAAGATAATAGATATATACTATTTAAAATATAGATTCTAAGGTAGACTAATATAAGACTTATGCTTATCTTAGACCTTTACGTAGTAAACGGCGTCCTATATTAACCTCTCGCGGGGTTCTACTAGCTTAGCGGGGGTGGCCGGTTAGGTTAGAATAACGGCGAGGAAGATAGAGACCTCTGCTAGCTCTTTACTAGCGGTTGCGTTAGTATTACACCTAATTATCTAGCCTCTAAATAAGGGCGGTAGGTGTTCTTCTAGAATCTTAAGAACCTTAAGGGTGCCCTTAATAGTAAGGTTATAGTAGTACTTAGGCTTATTTATAGAGGCTACCTTTTATAGTTTACGCGTATCTAGATTAAAATAATAAAAGCAAGTGCAC
The DNA here is from genome assembly GCA_010093605.1 of Lophium mytilinum. Lineage (NCBI taxonomy): Eukaryota > Fungi > Ascomycota > Dothideomycetes > Mytilinidiales > Mytilinidiaceae > Lophium > Lophium mytilinum. The sequence goes on along the minus strand of MU004187.1, from coordinate 2,200,105 downwards.
TATTATGCACCCGGTATATTAGTAGATAGGCTAGGGCGCATCTAAGTAGAGATTCTAAATTAGCACTTAATTATAACTTGCTTTAGTAGCTCTTAGTCTTATAGCGCCTTAGTAAGCTTTACTATATAGGTAGTATCAGGCATAGTTATTAGAATAATAGTAAGGGCGTAGGCGTCTATTACCCCTATTTAGCCTTCTAAGATTAGAATATTTACTATAGAATTAAGTTAGTATTTAGTATATCTCTAGCGCTTTTAAAGGTTGCTATATTTCTTTTTAAAGGTTACTATAGACTTAGACTTATTAGTAGACTATATTATAGTCTTTTAAGTAGCGAGTATCTTCTTAAGTTCCGCTTTCTATAGTTTATTTAATTTATCCCTTATAACTAAGATTTCGCGTATGCTATATAGAAGATTAAAGAATTAGTCGGCGCCCTTAGAGTAGAGTTAGAAGAAGGGCTTAGTAGTAACCTCTCTATATATAGATTAGTCTATTAAGTCTAGATACTACCGCGCATAAGCTAGACTTACTACTTAGTCTCTATTTAAAGTATATTAGCCTTTACTATTTTAAACTATATATTACTGTTAGGCCTAATATATTTAAATAGTTAGTTAGTATTAGTATAGATAGATACGCTTATATTCTAAACAAAATAGTTGGGGTTAAAGAAGAGGCCGTAATTTAATAGCGAGTAGGTTATTAGAAGAGTTTAGAGCTTTAGTCTAATATACACCGGTAGTATATTAGCTATTATTATAGAAGGCATAAGTTACTATAGTAGTAGCTACCTTCTAGAGAGTTAGGGTTAAGGCCGGTATAATATCGGGCTAATAATTAGATTAGAACTAAGCACTATTATATCTAGTAAGATATTAGTTATATTAAGAGGCTTTTATCTAAACGCGCATTTAATAGCTAAATTACCTAGTAGAATACAGATACTATATAGCAGTTAATTAGTCCCCTAAATATCTAAGTATTACTCTATTATCTTTCTTATCTACTTTTAACCTGCCTCTACTAATTTTAAGCTATACTTAAGGGTTAGCCTTATAGCATACTATAATAGGTAAATCTAAGCGTTACTAACCTATATATATTCTAGAGGCGTAGCCTATAAGATATAACTACGTAATTCTACTACTTCTAGAAAGGCTAAATCCGTAAAAAGAAGCGCGCTAACCTAGTTATTAGAGCGCGAGCTGCAAGAGATAGAAAGAGAGCGGGAACTACTAAGTAGAGCCTCTAGAAAGCGCCGCCTAGAGTAGCGGAGGGCTATAAGAGAGAGAGATATATAGGCTAGTTAAATGCGGACTATAGTTAGCCTAGCGCTAGCGGGGGCAAGTAAGTAGATAAGAAGTATAATAAATACGTAGGTAGGTAACGCTAGTCTTCCCGGGTAGGTTAAAGTGGGCGTTCTCTGTATAGAGGCGGTGTGCGCGCTAGTAGAGGGGCTAGAGAGTAAGGGTACTTATTTAGTAAAGGAGAAAGTAGGTAAGTAAGCTATCCCGCGGTATAAGCTAAATTAGTAACGCTTATAAGAAGGGTAGATAGTAAAAAGATATATAAATTAGTGCTGCTACCTGCTAGCTTATAGGGCGTAACTTTAGTAGATAATAAGCTACTATTAGAGGTAGAGAGGCGCGCAGCAGCTTAGGCAATAATAAGCAGCACAGTACCTCCTTAGATAGCTGCGGCCAACTTCTCTTTCTATTCTAAGGACCTTAACCTATTAGCCGCTAATCTAGTAGAGCTTACAACGCTAACTTAAATAATAGGGGGAGGCACCTATATATAGAAATTAGCCTTTCTTTCTATATTAACTAACCTAGGCAAGTAGAAGGCAATATTAGGTAGAAGTTATTACTAATCTATTAAGTGTTACTAAAAGCTAATAGGTATAGATAAATATTAAGGTAGAGGCTAATTATTACTAATTATTAGATAGTAGAGTTTTTTAAGCTATATAACTCTTTACTTCTATTATATTATAATATAGCCTGTTTACTAATTACGCACTTAATTATGCGCTACTTTAAACTTTACCTTCCATCTAGCCTTTTAATTCTAATTCTTATCTACTATTCTTACCTATCTTTCCTCCCTCATCCTCCTCCTCCTCCATCTCTCTCTTCTCTCTTTCTCTCCTCCTTCTCCTTCCTCCCTTATACGCCAACTTCCTTCTCTACGCCTTAGGCTTACCTGCGCTTACTGTATTTCTAGTACCGCTCTATAAGTACTTCTTTAATAGACGTTATACCTATTTAAAAGTATAACTAAGAGTAGCTACTTCTATTACTAGCGCGCGCGGATTTATATATCTTCTACTATAGTCGCCTTATTTTTTAACGCGCGCAATCCTAAGGTTAATTATACTATAAGTAGCGTCTACTATTATAACTTTATAGGTAAGTAACTACCTTACTTATTACTTACTATCACCGTTTATCTAATATTATTAGCCTCCCGCCCGCCCTCGCCTATATTACCGCACAACGCTATTCTATCTACTAACCCTGCCCCCTTCTATCTACCTTCCTTACACCCTAACTTCTTATCTTATTCGCCTAATATAGCTAAAAAATTAGGTTAACGCACTAGTTACTAATAACGCCTCCCTAATAATTAAAACAATAAGAAGTTTAACCCGGATAAATAGTTATTAAGTATAGACTCTAGTTAAGTAGACTACAATAGTAATTTAGAGCTAGATAAGCTAGATAACCGCCGCAGCCGCCGGCCTCCCTATAGTAGCCGCTAACGCTCTAGACCTACTTAGGGGAAGACTATAATATTCCTAGTAGACCTACTACGCAATATATCTTTGCAGAGTAAGGCGGCATTTAATTTTACTAAGAACTCTAAAGGCTACTTAAGTTAAATAAATATTATAGCCGGCTTAGGTCTAGCTTCTAAGATATAGCGCTAGATAGAAGCTAACTTATTTATACTAATAGAGAACTCTAAAGTATACCTACAGGTAAAATATCTCTTATAACTAGGCTAAAACAACTATAGCAAGAATAATACCTACTTAGATACTTAGTCTAAAATATATATACTTTTTATAGATATATAGAGTTATATATTTAAGGAGTCTTCTATATTAGCTAAGTAGAAGTAAGCGTATTAGATATTAATCTAGTATAAAGTCTATAAGAAATATAAGATGCGGGGCAGTATTATTAAAAGTAATAAAAAGCGGAAGCGGTTTAAGTTAGCCTTATCTATAAAGTTAGTTATATTAGCAGGCCTTAGCTCTCTAATAAAATCCCTAGATATTACTGCCCGAAATACTCTATTTAAGCCCCGGCTATTGCACGCAGTCCTCGCCACAATATACTAGCTGCTATAGCGGGAAAGTACTAGACGCCTTTTTACTCTCTATCTTGCAAGGTCTAGTAGTAAAGGCCTAGAGCTAGAAGACTATAGCTTTATAAAGTTTCTAGAAGCTATTAATAGAACTTTTATAGACTTTAACCCTCTAGAGCACATTATTATAGTTAATAGAACCTAGAAGTTAATAGAGAATAACTTCTATCTAACTACACTATTAGAGAAAATAAAGAGTATACCTAAAGAGATAGTACTTAGTTTTATAGTAAAGGGCCTTAACATTAGAGAGATAATATCTAAACTTAAGACTAGATATATATTAATTATTATTAATTATTAAATATTACTACTAACTAATGCATAGCTAGGTCTGCACTTTCTTAAGTCCTCGCCCCCTAGTATCCGCCCGGCTAAGAAACGCCCCCGCTATAGCAAGCCTAAGGCTGCCGCGGCTAAGGGTCTACCTAAACCTACCGCCGCTAATACTCTAGATAAAATAATTATTAACTTAACTATAAGTCTATATATATATATAGCTAATATAGATAGAGTTAATTCTACCACAGAATAGAATAAAGGAAAGAAGTAGAAACAGCTAGTAGATATAGTAAAAGAAGAAAAAGAAAAAAAGAAGAAAGAGCTGGTAGAAACAGCAAAAGCAGAGAGAGAAAAGAAAGAGAAAGAGAAGAAGGAGAAAGAGTTGGCGGAGAAAGAGCTGGCGGAGAAAGCGCTAGTAGAGAAAGCGCTGGCAGAAATAGTAAAAGTAGAGAAAGAAAGAAAAAAGAAAGAAATAAAGGAGAAAGAGATAAAGAAGAAAGAGATAAAGGAGAGAGAGCTAGTAGATATAGTAATAGCGGAGAAGGCCAAAAAGTAGATAGAATAGAAGGAAAGAGAGCTAGCTAAGACCGTAACTAAAGAGAAAGCAAAGAGGCAGAAATAGCTAGAAGAGATAGCGGAGTAAGAGAAATAAAGAAAGTAGAAACTACTAGTAGAGAAGAAGGTATAAAAGCTATAAGTAGAGAAGAAAGCGCAATTACTCTAATAGATGCTTAATATTATCTAGCTATATACTAAGTTAATGCGTAATTCTATTTAGCCTAGTATTATCTATAATAAGGTTATATAGCAGCTTAGAGCGCTTAGGCCTAGAACTACTTAGTACCTAACCGCCTAAAAACAACTCTATACGCTTATAGTTGCTATAGAAAGCAGCTAGACTATCCCTAGTAATACCTAAGTTGCAGGGGATATAGTAATTAGTAGTATTAATATTATAGCTACGCTTAAATTTAATATATATAGTCTTAGTAAAACTAGACCCTCTATAGATATAAATAAGATAATTACAGCCAATATAGAGAAGGTAGATACTATTAATATTACTGCTATAATAGCCCTAATATTAAGCTCTATAAAGAATATCTTAATAGCAGCATTTAAGAAGGTGCTATAGTTTTTTAGTTTACCTCTAATATATAGGAATTTTTCTAGTAACGCAACCTTTAAGCTACTAGAAATAACTACTAACCTAAAGATGCGTGCGGCCCTATACTAGGTGGCCGGGATATATAGTATTATCTAAGGTCTTACTAGTAGGGCGCGTAGGCTAATTCTTATAGACCCCCCTAGAATAGGAAAAACTCTATAAATATTAATAGCATTTACTACTTATACTAGAGAGGCTAGTACTAATACTCTACATTCTAGCAGCGTTAAAGGCTGCGTTATTTAGCTTACTAAGAAGAGTCTACTAAATTAGACCTATAAGAAGGCGAAATACTAGCTAGATATTAAATATAAGAATAAGAATTTTAAGGTCCCTAGCGGAAGACTTTATATCTAGCGTGTATATAGAAGCATTATAGAGGGTAACCTTACTTCTAAAGACTAGAAGAACCTTAGGCCTATCCACTAAGAAATAAACAGTCGGGTATAGTATAAGCTAAATCTAAAAGTAAAAACCTACCTTATTATTATAAGCGCGGAGACCTTTAATAAAAAATATAATAAGAATTTAAACTTACTAGAGACCTTTATAATATTCTATAACCTATTATATAGTAATAGAGTAACCCCCACGTATATATATAGGGCCGTTTTTTTTAATAAGTTTTACCTAGAATTTAATAATATATCTCTATATATTACAGCTTTTAGCTATATTAAGTCTATGCAGTATTAGCATGCATTCTATCTAACTACGCGCAAATAGGCAAATATTAACCGTGCGCTTAATTAGGTTTATTGGGGCTAGGACTTAAGAGGGTTTAATAAGGCTGCTAATCTATATAGCTACCCCGGAGGCTTATTCTATAGCGGGACTTCTTTTCTCCGCGGCCCTAAAACTCTATTATATTTAATAGTTATGCTATATAGAGGTTTATAGACGCTAACTTAGATAGTAGACCTAACTAACTTAAACGCTAATATTAAAGACAACCCGGATAATACTCTTCTAGATAAGGAGTTAGAGAAAGAGGATATAGATAAAGGGGATAAGTTTAATATTCTTTATTAAGGCCCTACCCTCCGGCGTATTAATTAAGGAGACCTTATAGGGGCTAGAGGTTACTACCTTGCCTTAAAAATAAAGAAAGAGCGGCAACTATAGAATAATTCTAAATTATCTAGGCATCTCTAGAGAGTGTTAGATATAATTACAGCTATAAGCATCTGTAGAACGCTAATAAGCCTTAGCCTAGACGGCCTTCCCTTAGGGAATATGCCGCTCTATATTATACGGCAGGTAATAGTTAGTATACTTAACTACTTTAAACCCTTTATTAAGGAGTACTATATAGTTATTAGAGAGAGATACGCAGACCTTAAAGAAGAGTATAAAGAATAGCTAAGGCATAGAGCAGCAATTAATAAGCCGCCGCCTTCCTTTAGCCTAGGCGCCTTTCTAACAGGCTTAGGTAAGAGAAGGCTGCCCTAGATTTTTGCATTAATTCCTAGGCTAGCTAAGTTAAAGATGTAATAGAAAGAGCTTAGCTTAATAAGTAACCTAACCTTTACTCTAGAAGATATTAAAAATGCGGGCTAGATAGATTACACGGACTTAGAAAGTACTCTCGCTAAATAGTATACCGACCTACTAGCTAATTTAGGGAAGCTAAAGAAGATTAGGAGCATAGTTTAATACATTTAAGCTAAGAAGAAGAAAATACTAATTGTTAGCAAGAAGCCTATAGTTAATTTAGTTATCTGCATTATAAGTTGCTACCTATCTCTATCTATAATTGGCAATTATTATCTAATAAACTAATATAATTAATACTAGATAATTATAAAGACTATGCTAACTAAAAAGCTTGCATAGTTATATTTATTGCTAATAGTTAAGTAATAGAAGTAATTTAATACTAGCTTTAAGCGTAATTAAGACAATCTAGCGGCCGTTAATATTCTAGTCGCAAACCGAAAGACTAGAGGAGTAGAAGGCTCTAACTTTACTTTTTAATATACGTGCGTAATAGTTATAGAGCTATAGACCGCATCCGGCCTTAAGATATAGATTATATCTAAAGTATAGTAGAAGAACTAGAGGTCTAATAGAATATGCAGCATTATTCTTGCCTATATAGGGGGTAACAACCCGGTAGATACGCTAGCTTAGTCCCGTGCGGTTAATAATAATAAGTTTATATATAAGGTTATATAAAGTATACTAAAAAAGAAGAAAAACTAAGAAACTATTAGTACTAAGGTAACTACTAAATGCACTAATTATATAGTGCATATAGTTCTATAGTAGATATTATAAAATAAACTATTCTAACTTCTACTTCTATAATACACCTGCAATTACCGCGTTAATAAGTATACTATATCTATAGCAGGTCTACTATAGACTGCCCGTTTTTAATATTAATATAATCTACTTAACTATATACTTACCGCAAGGCTTAGGTATTAGCAGTATAAGCCTTAAATGTAATTTAAGGCCTAAGTATTAGTAATATAAACTATAGCATTATATAGGTAAATATCTATACAGCGGCGCTAATGCTCTATAGGCCCGCATATATTATTAGTAATATTCTCGCACGTTATAAGGTATAGAAAGGTTGCAAGAACCCTCTATTCTACCCTTCTAATCTAGACTATAGGATATTAGTAGCTAGTATGCATCTAATCTTACTTATATTCCTAATAAAGAGATTTAAATAGAGCAGCCTATAAATTAGAGTATACTATAGGCCTATAGTAGTATAATTTAGTGCTGTATATATATACTAGCTAAAAGAAAACGGGTAGAAAAGTATACACTTACTAATACTAAGCTCTTTCTAGCTACCTATATTTTAATATACTACCAACACCACAGCTAATTAGACGTAGAGATAAGTTAGGTTAGTTTTAAGATAGTATAATACATTCACATGCTACTCTATAGCTAATTTAGACGCTATCTATTTGCAACCTTTCTACTTAATTTAGAAAATACTCTAAAACACTATTATATTTATTACGCTTCTTAATACATCTAAGTCGCTAGAGAAAGTATATATCCCTAGTCCTAGCTATTATATAAATTAAATAAGAGTATCCTAAAATAGGCGTGTAGGCCTATACTCTTATAATATTAGTATCCCTATACTATATATAATTAGCTAAAGCCCTAAAGCATTATAATAGCGCCCTATAATAATATTAATAATTATAAAAAAGGGAGCACCGCCTAAGTATATATTTAGATAAATAAACCGGGCCGTTATATAGTAATAGTTAATAATAGAGCATTATTTATAATTATCTCTAATACTTAAGTGCATAAATATATTAGGCAGCAGTATAAAATATAGAATTTTCAGCCTAATACTAAACTATCTAGATCTTACACTAATAACTTAATAAATACTGGGTTACTATTAATGCGAAGGGGCTTTAGTTCCTTCTTAAGAGAAGAGGCAGTATAGGTATCCTATTAATTACTATAAAATAGTTACTACTAAAGTAGCCGATTTAGTTACGCAGACGCGATAAGAGTCTAGTCTTAGCACTCTGTTATCTAAATACGTATATAAACTAACTCTAACTTTACCTTTTCTACCCCTTCTATATTCTAAGAATTGTTAAACTATTATATTGTTAGATAAATAAGGCTAGTCCCTAATACCTAATAACCTTAAGCCGGACTCTAGAAATAAGCTTATATAGGGCCTTAATATTAGCGCCTATAAATACAATACGCTATATACCGCGATAGAGACTAAGATAAGGTTAGTAGACCTGCTAGGCGGATCCCTCTACTTAAAGATAATTAGGGGGATAGTATAATCTATAATAATAGACATTATAAAGAAGTTTCCTAAAATGCTTTTATATATTCTACTTAAAGAAGAATATAAGTAGATATTAAAACTTGCACAGCGATACAACTATAATAAGAAAAGATAAGATTATATTAACGCGTCTTATTATTCTAATTCTATAGACACTCCGCCTACTAAATAAAATAGAACTTCGCCGCACCCTAAATGCTACCGTAGTTTAGCGTATATAGAAATAAAGTTAATATTAGTAAAGCGGCTAGGTAGTAAGGCCGCCCGCATTATACTAGTATATAAACTTGCACTACCCACGCTACTAAAGAGTATGCTAGTAATGCCAGCCCCTAAATTTAGTATACTTGTTACTAGGTTAAATATAATATTTAGTCTTAATATAGAACGCGAAACTATATATTACTATATTGCGGATAATCTTAAGTTTCTAGTTAAGAATAAGGTAGACTAGTATATAGTAATAGTATATTAGAGTTTATTAAGAGAACTAGACTATATTACCCTAATTATTAAGCCTTAACTAAATAGTATATTAGATACATGCAATAATTTTAATTAATATAGCTAACATAGATAGACAACACTTCTATACCTATCTACTCTAGCTAGCACTATACTATCCTTCTACCTATACCTATATTAGCCTCTACTAGTTATAAACGCCTGCGCAATAAGATAAATAAGTAAGAGATTAAAGCTATAGAAAAAGTTAAAAAGAATATAAGAGTTATATAAGAGATAAGAGTGCGGAACTATAAAAGATAGAGAACTTAAATAGCGCAAGAGTCTATATATCTAGCTAACCTAATTTATAATTAGACTATTCTACAGCCCGCCTTACTAAGGGAACTAGACTAGGACTATACTACTCTAAGGCGGGGCCTTATTATAACCTTATACTATTTTACTAGACTAGAATATAGATAGCTTAATATCCCTACGCATAGGCAGTATAGAGTTATCTAAACTATAGCTATTATTAGAACTAGAAGTATAGCCGCACGGCTAAACGTTCTAACCAGGTATATAGATCCTACGGGGGGGGAATTTACTACTAGTAGACTGCCCTTCTATTCTTCTATCTAGAGACCTCTTTACTATAGAGGAGTACCCTATAATATAGTATATAACTGCTTATAGCGTGGCGACTAATAGAGGGCCGGAATTATAGAAAGGAGGCCTAAATAGTAGTAAAGAGAGTATTTTAGGCCGAGAGAGAGAAGAATGTAATAGCTTAAGGTTACGCAATTTAGTTAGTAAAGGCAGAGGCGTTTATTATTAATAATATAAAAAAGGGACATATACTATAGCTAGAGGAGATAGCTAGCGGGTTATTTACGCCTAAGTAGGTCGCCTAACTAGAGATAAAGTTAGCGATAAGGGGACAGCTGCGCGTTGCGATATTAATACCTCTATTAGGGCCTCTAACTTAGCTAGCCATCTATCTAATAATATAGAATGCAAAGTCTATAATCTCTTAACTAACTACTATTCTAATAGTGTAGAAAATGCCATCTAGAAATAACAGCGGAAGGTAGTAGCGCGCGTGCGGCAATTAGTAGAAGTTAATGCAAGTGCGTAAGTGCAAGCTCTAGTCTAAGGCAATATAATAAAAGAGGTAATTGCGTAGATAGAAGTGTTTAATTATATAGGATAATAGGGCTTTATTAAGGGGGGGATAGAGAAGAGGCATATAACTAGCTAAAGACGCTAAGTTAACGCGTATAGACCGCATCTAGCTAGCTCTATTATATTCTATTATAATAAACGCGCGACTTACTCCCCCTTTATTCCCTTCTCTCCACGCTACTTAATTATAATCTACTTTACTTCCCTTTATAGTTATTATTCTCGCACTCTACCTTAAAAAATAGAATATTCTTTTACTACACGCCCCCTATCTATTATTTAGTAAGGCTTAACGTTACCTACTTAAATATAGTAAAAGGTAATATAAAACTATCTCTTTCTACCCTAAATAGGGACTTACTATATAACTTAAATATGCTATACTATATACCCTATCTATAGTACACGTTAATATATATACAGCTAACGCATATAACTATAGATAGTAAAAAAGTAAAAACGCGCTGCCTTAAAACTAATTAACATAGTAACGCGCCTAGCTCCCTTAACTCTAACGCCTGCTAACTAATAATAAATATATAGAACTTAATAAGTAAAAGAGAACGCACTACTAGAATATTCTAAGACGGCAATACTATATTATCTCGGCCGTCCAGCCGCACCTTATCTCTTGCCGGAAAGAGAAAACGCGGTATAGAGGATAAGAACAGGTACACGCCTATCTTCTAATCTAGTAATACTAACTTCCGCGTGTAAATAGACTTTAAGCGTAAGATTAGCTTATATATATATTATAGCTACTCTACTAAGTAGTATATGCTAATAAATACCTATTAGAGTACCGCCATAGTCTAAAATAAGACAGCGGCTAGAATAGAAGCCCGCAGGGCTATTAACTAAATAACTAGGTCTAATATCTTTGCATTAAGTAGTCTACTATTCTTCTCTCCTACTAGCCGCTTCTTAGGCACAGGTAGAGGCACACCCGTTTATAACCGCATTAGCTCCCTTAGCATAAAATAACGCAGTAAAATAATTTAGATATAGAATAGCGTAGATAGGCATGCTAAAGCACTAACTATAGAGGTAAAATATACGGCAGTAGAAGAATAAATAAGATACTAGATACTTAGAAGCATAGTATTAGGTACTAATATAATTAGGGAATATAGTAATAACCTTATAGCCTAGACTAAAAGTATTAGGCTAGATATATTTTAGTAAGTACTAATATAAACATAGGCAGACGTCTATAAAGACTAACTATTCTACGCTTAAGCTAATGTCCCCACTACTCTAGACCCTTTTTGCGCGCGGAAGGTATATTACCCTCTCCCTACTTCTATAACCTTATATAATAGCTAATTATAATATATAACCTAGATTTATAATACTTTTAGTTATTTCCGCAATACTATAATAAAGGTTGCTTATAATATTATATAAGAATGCTATAGTCTTAGTTCTATAACTCTAGATATTACTAGCACCGCATTAATGCTAATAAAGGATTAGAACTATCTCTTTAGGGCAGATAAAGACTAAGCTAAGGTTAGTTACTAACCTAGCGTTAGACAGCATTCTAATAGATTATAGGGGCCACTAGTAATCTTTATAGCTAAGGCTATCTAGATAGTAGTTATAGACCTACTCTTTACAGGATAGTCTATAAACGCCTTAGGGATATAAAGACACTTAAAAGAGTTTTTTAACCCCCTTTTAGGCGATACTATTATATATATATATACTTGCCTCTACTACGCTATTAGTAAATATACCTTAGGCTAGAAGCGTATAAACCTAATTTACGGGGTCGCCGCTACTAGTATTAACTACCGCCCCCCTTATACAAGACCATGCTAACTATAAGCTAGGGTAGCAAATTATAATAAATGTCTCGCCTAATAGCGGGCACTTAGCTTACGCCGCAAGCACTAACTATTATCCTACTAGCAAGAATTTATTATAAAACGGGTAGGTCGGTATATAAACTATAAAGAAGATAATAATAAGAATATATATAATAACCCCAACCGCTATAACGTATTAGATTTAACTAAAGACATAATACTAGAACAATAACAGGCCTTTACCGCAAGGGTAGCGAGAATAGAAGTAAAGGAGCGGGATTAGCAGCGGAACTTTATTAACTAACGCAAGAAGATACATGCGCTAATAAAGCGCATTAAGAGCAAAGTATAACTATTTAACTCTAGGTACTTATCCTTACTATATTTAATTCCATCTAGCCCCCCCCTTAGGGACACTTTATTAGATATTATAGATAGTATAGGTAATTATATAAGGTAGAGAGCTAAAGCATAATATACTAATTATATTAACTATAGAATAATAAGATTAATAATATAGAGCCCCTTACTAATAATAACTTATACCGCTTAGCTCTAATTTATAGAAAGGCTAAGAAGAGTATTAAAATAAAGAACTGCTAGAAGCAGTGCCCTCTTAATCTCTTATTTATGTAATTTAGGCAGCAGTTCTATATAAAGAAAGATAAATGCAGCTAGTATAAAAATAATACTATAATTATATCTAATAAGGACTAATATTAAAAGTTTATAGCTGCCTGCGTTAAGGCACAGGATTCTAGAGAAGAAAGCCTGCGGCTAGTTATTAAGTTGCTTAAAAGTATTAGGGACAAGAAATAGTAGCATAGAATTAGTAAATAGGGTATAAGTAGGCTCTATCTTATACTTAGCGTTATCTTTCTATTTTATAATATATATACCGTAATTAGATGCGTCCTAAATTACTATATAGTCTACTATCTAACGCGCAATATATATATTGCGTGCTATTCCCTAGCCTAAACGTCTAGCGCACGCGTTGCTAGCTCTAATAGTCTACTAGGATATTAAAATTATTAAGGTTAGTAATAGTTACGTAATTCTTAGAAATATATACAGGTATTACTATCTATATAACGCGTAAAGTCTATAATGCATGCGAAGTTACTATAGACTATAAAGCCCTAGCGGAGGTAGTAAGAAGAGATAACTAGATATACTAGTGCAACTTTAAATTTCCTACTATACGTAATAATTACGCATTTAGTATATAAGGCCCTATCTACATTATTATCTATCTATCTGCAACCTAGGCGGATTAGGCAGTTTTAGAAGGTTAGATAGAGGAGGTAGATAGCTATATTTACAAGGACTATAAAGTAGTTATTAACTATAATAATTGCCTATAATACTAGATTATCTATAATTAAGAATTATCTGCGCAGCCTGCGCGCAAATTTCGCGTAAGAAGTGGATAAACTTTTACGGAGTAGCGTAAAGCCCGCGGAGCGGCAAAATACGTAGTCTTCTAGAAGGTTACGTAAGTAACTAGTATTCTCTACGCGTTTCTTAATTTAGAAATTCCTAATAAGGTAAGAATAATAGTAAGTAACTTTTTATTATAGATCTTATAGTTATACTCCGCTAGTATTATCTTATAGAAGTAAAAGGTAACTAGATACTATATACTATTATTATATAGCTATAAGAATACGCCCGCGGCTATATAGTTAGATATATCTATTTTAATATGTAATTTTCTATTAGAATTAAAGTATTTAAGATAGGGCGCGGTAGTAAATACTATTTTAAGGTTATTAAAGGCCTTTTAGTAGCTTAACATCTATTTAAAATAGATACGCCCGTCTAGTCCCTTCTATAAGAGGTTAGTAAGCGGCTTATATAGTTATAAAAAGCCTTAGATAAATTACCTATAGAAGTTAGCTAAGCCTAAAAAGGCCTAAATATTCTTAAGGTATATAGAAGTAGCCTATTTAGTAATAGCTTTAACTTTCTCTAGATTTATTTTAACGCCCTTAGTTATAATAATAAGGCTAAGGTATTTAATATACTTAATAAGGAATTTATACTTATTAATATTAAGAAAGAGGCCTACCTTATATAGTTAGTCTAGGACTTTCTATATATAGGTAATATAGTTCTCTTTAGTTCTATCTATAAATACTAGTATATTATCTATATAAGCTAAATAGAAGTTATCTAGATATTTACGTAATATATTATTAATAAATATTTAAAAGGTACTAGGGCTATTATATATACTAAATTCTAAGACTTTAGATTAGAATATTCTATACTATATAATAAACACCGTTTTCTATTTATTACTAGGCTTAATATATACGCGATTAAAGGCGGAAATAATATCTAATTTAGTATACTATTTAGCCTTATAGAGGTAGTTAAGCGTCTCCTAGATAATTAGAATTAGGTATTAATTCTTTATAGTAATAGCGTTAAGACCGTAATAATTAACGCAGAACTAGTAGGTTCTATCTAGTTTCTTAATAAGAAGCACGGGCGCGTACATAGAAGAGTTACTATTCTTAATAAAACTATTACCTAGTAGCTTCTAGAGTTTATTATAGATAATGTAGTTTTTTTTCTTTAATACTACTCGGGTCTTATATTTAGGTAGTGGCGCGTCTAGCTATAGAAGAATTATATAGTTATAGTTATAGTATAGAGGTAGGTTTTCTACTTCTTATTATAACTATATATTAACCTAAGAATAGAAATACTTATCTAACTATTTCTAAAGTTTATTAGATAAATATATTCTTTATTTCTTTATAAACTTATTATATTTATTAACTAATAAGGCGTAGAGCTTAAGTATACCGTCCCCTTTTAGAACGCTTATAACGTGTCCTATTACAGGTATATTAAATAAGAAGTTATTTAGTATAGAAATAAACTCCGGCCTATAGATCTAAATAAGGTCTTTAGGCTTAGCGCAGTAAATATAGCATTCTATAGAACTAATAGATATTATAAATAGAAATATAGACTAAAGTTTAACTAGCCTAGCGGGTTATATAGCGCCCTTATAGAAAATCTTTATAGGTACGCCATTACTATAGTAGTATAGATTATAGTATTATAATTAATAGAAGTAGAAGCTTTTCTTAATAAAGTTAATTTCTAGATTATAGGTTTTATACTAATCTATTCTAAGAACTACGGGTATATAGCCTAGGTCTATAATATAGTAAACTAGTTACTCTATATAGAAGCCTATAGTAATATTAATAATTACTATATATATAATAGATTATAAGAAGTTAGAATTATTAATATATATTAGGTGGCGAGGGGAATTAAGAGAAATATAATAGATTTTATATTTACGCGTAAATAATTAATTAATAAAAGAGGATATTATACTATTATTAGAGAGAGAGTAAGTATAAATAATTTAATTACTATCTAAGGCTATAGAATAAGAAAGTAAGTACTAACTACCTTTCTTTAGCTAAAGCTTTATAATATTATGCTAAGTATATATAATAGCCGTAGCGGAAATATAAAGTTCTAGCTAGCTCTTATTATTCTTAATATACTCTAGCACCTCTTATAGCTAGAAAGGGGTATTAAACTAGAGTAGAGGTTCTACTACCTTCTTTATTTAGTACTTTTTAGGTATTCTATATTTAGTACCCCTATAGTAGCTTTTATATAGTTTCTAGTTCTTTCTTTATAGTTCTAGAAGGTTATTAGTAGAAACTAAGTTACTATATTTAGAGAAAGTTAGTATAGAATAGAGGGAAGATAATAGAGTTAATAACAGGGTTAATAATAGGGTAGATAATAGGGTAGGTTTATAATTAATTATAATAGGTTCTTAGGCGTAACTATACTTAAGAACTACTTATTTTTCTAGCCGGAAAATATAGTATTAGTAGCGCGTAGAGAAAGGCCGCTAGTTATCTAGATAGAGAAGTTTTAAAAAGGGTAGTTATTATCTACTACGTAATAACTAATATAGCGGCAGCGGTTGTAAGCGCCTACTACGCGTGTTCTCTTCTTATTAGCTTTAGTAAGCTTACTAATACTCTAGATATATACTAGTTTATCTACTAGATTTATAGCGCGTAAGTATTATTCTATACTAGCCGCGGCTATAATAGTAGGTGCACGTAGAGTAGTTAATAAAGTTATAGAAAAAGTTATTATAGTTATAGTTATAGTATTAGTACCTATAGTAGGCGTAGATAAGTAGCCGCTATAGCCGCGGCCATAGCTGCGAGTTAATTAAGTAGGCGTAGTTAATGCTATAACCTAATAGGGCTAGAAGATAAGAGTATTATACTTCTTAGCTTACTAGAAGGCTATATTTTATATATCTATAGTATAGATATATTATATAAAGTTATTAAAGTAATTATATATTACTCTATTAATAAGCTTAGATTATAGATATAGTATAAGACGTGTCTTAAACTAATAGATAAGCTTAGTAGCCCTCTAGTTAAGGTTACTAGTAATATCTAGAAAATAGTTATAGAATATAGTAAATAAATTATTACCTATATAAAGAGTTTCTAGCTATATTAGGGCCTTAGCCTTAATATTATATTTACTATATCTATTATCTAGAGAATAGAGGGCGTTAATCTTATTATAGATAACCTAATTATAGCGGTATACCTAAATGCGCTTAAAAGGTCTACCTAAGAAAACGCTCTTAATATAATTAAGCTTATAGTTATCTATCTTATTAGAAAAGGCGTAGTAAATCTTAGTAAGAACCTTACTGCGCTAGATTAAATATGCGTCTAGGTTCTCTCTATTAAATGTAACTAGGTCCGGCTAGCAGTAGGTGCACTAGTAGGACGCTAATAATAGTAGCTAAGTATATAGTAGAGTATAGCTATTATAGTAGCTATTATTATAATATTAGTTATCTAATTATTTATTATATAGAGAGGTAGAGCGGCAGGCTTAGTTACCGCCGCTATAGAGGTTTATATATAAAGTAGAAGAAGTATATATAGGCTCTATATAGGTATTATTATTATAGCTATTATAACTAAAGTTATTAGACCTACTTAGGGGTTATTCTCTAGCCCCGCCGTTTATCCGCTAATAGTTAACGTTGTTGTCGCGCTGCTTATTATTATTAAAATAAACGGGTTCTTTAAATATTATCTTAGCAGGTTTAGACTATTACTATTATTATTAGAGGTTGTATACGTAGGCTTATATAGTCTAGAGGCTAAGCTTAAAGTTATTAAGCTAGATCTTTAAGTCTTTAAGTTTCTTATTTATATTATTAAACTTCTTATAAAGGTTTATAGATATATATTTCTATTTCTCTAAGCTAGTACTATAGTTATTAATATAGATATTAGTGCTTTTAACTAGCGCGCGTAGTAGTTTAAAGGCTTTAAGTAGCTTAGAGTTTACCTATTAATAGAACTTAAATAAGCTCTAGAATATAGTGCCTTCTAGCTTTATAGTTAGGTTCTTAATATTATATAAATCTAGAAGAAAGTTAAAGGTAATAGGGCTTTTAGTATTTTAGAAGTCTACTTTAATAGTATAGAAGTTCTAGGTATTAAGCGCCTCTACTATAGCTATATTAAGTAGCTTACTAATACGCTTACACTACTTAGTTAGACGGTTTTATTAATTCTTTATATATAAGGCTAAGCGGTTAAGGTTTACTAGTAGTACTTTCTTATCTACTTCTTTAAAGATATTACCCTAAGTATTATTCTATATCTTCTTAATATTCTAGTAACTAACCCCCTCCTTACTTTATAGAATATTAGAGTTATAGAGTTACCCACCGGGCGTATTATTAAGGTAGTTAGTTATACCTAGTTATTTATAGTAAGGCCTAGGCTTTATATAGTATAGAAAATAAAAAGAGAGTATTTAAGTAAGTAAGTAAGTAAGTAAGTAAGTAAGAAAAGAAAACGTATTAGTTTTAAGGTTAGTAATTAAGTAATTATATAGCTAAATCTTAAAGCTAGCAGCACCTATATAGGTGCGTGTGCGTATAGTAGTATAGCTATATAAAAAGAAATTAAGGTTTCTATATTTCTAGGTTTTAAAGAATAACGCAACCTAGTATTAAATTTATAGCTAAGAAAAGAATTATATTTCTATTAATAAGGTTATATAGAGAGAAGAGAGGCTCTAGCTATAAGCCTACTATATAGTTAAGTACGCGCCGGTAGAACCCCGGGCGCCGGCAGAACCTTAGGCGCCGGAAGAACCCTTAGCCTAGAGATTATATAACGTCCGTGCATATAATAACCCCTAACCTTAATAACTACTAAGAGAATACTAAGAAATAACGTAACACGCATTAAGAGTAAAGTATAACTATTTAACTCTAGATACTTATTCTTACTATATTTAATTCTATCTAGCCCCCCCCTTAGAAATACTTTATTAGATATTATAGATAGTATAGATAATTATATAAGGTAGAGAGCTAAAGTATAATATACTAATTATATTAACTATAGAATAATAAGATTAATAATATAGAGCCTCTTATTAATAATAACTTATACTACTTAGCTCTAATTTATAGGGAGGCTAAGAAGAGTATTAAAATAAAGAACTACTAGAAGTAGTGCCCTTTTAATCTCTTATTTATATAATTTAAGTAGTAGTTTTATATAAAGAAAGATAAATATAGCTAGTATAAAAATAATACTATAATTATATTAATAAGAACTAATATTAAAAGTTTATAGCTGCCTATATTAAGGTATAGAATTCTAGAGAAAAAAGCCTATAGCTAGTTATTAAGTTGCTTAAGAGTATTAGGGATAAGAAATAGTAGTATAGAATTAGTAAATAGGGTATAAGTAGGCTCTATCTTATACTTAGTATTATCTTTCTATTTTATAATATATATACTGTAATTAGATATATTTTAAATTACTATATAGTCTACTATCTAATATATAATATATATATTACGTGCTATTCTCTAGCCTAGATATCTAGCGCACGTATTACTAGCTCTAATAGTCTACTAGAATATTAAAATTATTAAGGTTAGTAATAGTTATATAATTCTTAGAAATATATATAGGTATTACTATCTATATAATATATAAAGTCTATAATATATATAAAGTTACTATAGACTATAAAGCCCTAGTAGAGGTAGTAAGAAGAAATAACTAGATATACTAGTATAACTTTAAATTTTCTACTATATATAATAATTATATATTTAGTATATAAGGCCCTATCTATATTATTATCTATTTATCTATAACCTAGGTAGATTAGGCGGTTTTAGAAGGTTAGATAGAGGAGGTAGATAGCTATATTTATAAGAACTATAAAGTAGTTATTAACTATAATAATTACCTATAATACTAGATTATCTATAATTAAGAATTATTTACGCAGCCTACATGTAAATTTTATATAAAAAGTAGGTAAACTTTTATAGAGTAGTATAAAGCCTATAGAGTAGTATAAAGCCTATAGAGTAGTAAAATATATAGTCTTCTAGAAGGTTATATAAGTAACTAGTATTCTCCGCGCATTTTTTAATTTAGAAATTTCTAATATATAGCGCCGGGTATAGATAATACTAAACTAATAAAGGCTTTCTTCTAGTAGAAAATAGATAATATAATTAACTAAATAGCGCAAGTAATATAGGTTAAGGCCGCCGGTATCTACTTATAGTAGGCCTAAACCTTAGAGTTTCTTTAAGAGATAGAGAATAGGTTCTCTAAGGTATATAAAATAGCTACTAGTAGAGAAATACTAGATAGAATAGCTATAAAGTTTATAGATAAGATCTATAGGTTTAAAGACTTCTATAGAACTATATAAGTTGTAAAGAATCTAGTAAATCTAGTAGATATATATATAAACGCGTATAGAGAAGGCTTTATTCTAGAGGGAGAATAGTAGTATATAGAGTAGATATAGAGTATATAATTATATAGCCTTTCTATCTATTATATAGGCTATATAGCCTTTCTATTTTAGTATTTCTATTTTAAACTAGAGCTATTATAATATAGGGCTTAAGTATTAGTATAGATAAAATATAAAAATATATCTTAATATTTTATAGCTTAAGTATTAGTAGTAAGAATCTTATTTTAAGGCTTAAGTATTAGTATAGAGGAAATTTCCCCTATACTAATACTTAAGCCTTAAAATATTAAAATTAGATTCTTACTACTAATACTTAAGCTATAGATTAGATTATATATAAAGTATATATAAAA
>MU004187.1:2124799-2179818 GCA_010093605.1 Lophium mytilinum | reverse complement strand
TAGCGTAGAGGAAATTTACCCTACGCTAATATTTAAGCCTTAAAATATTAAAATAAGATTCTTACTACTAATACTTAAGCTATAAAATATTAAAATAAGATTCTTACTACTAATACTTAAGCCTTAAGTTAGATACTATATAGAGTATATATAAAATAGAAAGGCTATATAGAAATAAAATATATTACTTTATTATATCTTAGTAAATATAAGTCTAAATTATATAAATAGATAGCTAAATTACATGTTTAAACGCGTATATTTATATCCGCGTACTAAATATATAGAAATATTAATTAGTAGTAATAAACTTTTAAAGTTATAGTTATAGTTTCTAAGTATATAGTTAAATAGGCTTAATTCTCTACTTTTTTCTTCTAGTATAACTAGCCCTAGGCTTTAGAGCCCGCTTAAATACTACTATATCTTCTATAGTATTAACCTATATATAGTACTTACTTCTAACCCTATATATACTATATTTACTATCTAGATTATTATTAGTATAGAAATTAATATTATACTAATAATAGCCCCCTATAGATATATTCTAGGCGTACTCTAGGTATATACTATAGGCTAGGCCCGCCTAATTCTAGCTATATTAGCTATTAATAAGCTCTATATAGGTAAGCTTAGCGCAGTAGAAGTACTCTTAGAGGGCTATAGTAATAGTAGAGAAGCTAAGAGTAGTAGTAAGGTTATTAGTATACTAAAAGAGAGTTAGTAGGCCTAAAATAATAGTAATAGTAAGAGAAGAGAGTAGATAGTAAGCGCGGTACTTTCTATATAAATAGGTTAGCTATATTTTTAAGCTACTATACTAGAAATTATATATAGTAGAGGGAAATTAGTTCTCTCTTCTTTATTTTTATTTTTATTCTTATTCTTTTTCTAGTTAAATATATTATAGATATCTCTACTAATAGTAAAAGTAGAAAGGGGGTATATAGGCCTACTATATACTATATAAAGCCTCTAAGAGCTAGAATTCTTTAGACTTTTACTAGAGAAAGCTTCTAGCGCCTTATTATTAGCTTAAACGCCTATTATCTTCTTTTTAGTAGAGAGCGGCCTAGCTACTACTATTTATATTACTAGAGAATCTAGGTAAACTCTAAGGGGCCTAAAGAGGTATGCGGTTCTAAAGAGGTGCGTAGTAAGAGATAGAGAGGGGGAGGGCTCTATAAGAATATTATTAATTAGGCTAGAAATAGAGCCCTAATTACTAGTATTATTAGCTATAGTATTATTAGCTATAGTATTATAGAGGTAGTAATTAATAGTATATAGAGTTTAAAGAAAGAAGAAAATTAAGAGAAAAGTAAGAATATATAGAAAAAATAAATAATAGCTATTAAGCTTTACTATATAACTTTACCCTATACTAATATATAAGCTATAGATTATCCGCTAGCGCTAATACTTAAGTTTTAGCTTAGATAGTATATAAAAATAGTAATACTAAAATAGTAATACTAAAATAGTAATACTATATATAGAGTATATATTAAATAGAAAGGCTATATAACTATATACTTTTTAGCCTACTTTTTAGCCTACTTCTTTTTAATTTAAATATTAGTATCTTTTCTTTTATATATATCTAGCTTTATATATATCTATATAATATACTTTTTTACTATATATATTCTACTAGCTATATACTAGAACTAGCAGGTAGTAAACCTATTATAGTAACTCTACTTAATTACTGCCCGTAAGAAAGTACTAAAGTTTAAATAGTAATAGCGCTTATAGTAGTAGTTATAGTAAATCTAGGCCTTAAGTATTATAAAGGTTAACTTAATAGAATTAAAGTTAAAAGAGTATAGTAGAAGATAGTATACTAGATAGTTCTAGGCCTCTATAGCCTCTATAACGCAGTTATTAGTATATATACCTAGATTATCTATTATAATTACCTTAAATCTACTATTAAATACCTACTATAGCGCTAGTAGTAGGTAGTTAATAATTTAGCTATAGAACTTATTACTATTAAAGTATTCTTCTTACACGCCTATATATAGTAGCTAGCCCTTCTAGCTTATTACTATATATATACTCTATATCTTACCTCTTATTATATTACTCTAGTAGTATATAGAATTACTAATAGATATATATATATAGTAGCGCTAACTAGTCTTCTTATTAAAGATAGATTTATCTAGAAAGATAAAATTATTAGCCTTATACTTAGAGAGCTCTACTAGGTAACTAAGCTATAGCTTTTTACTTACCCTTAATAACTTATACTTTACTACCTTTCTACTCTAACTACGTTACTTTATTATCTAGAAGATAGTAGACTAAGAAATATTAATACTACGCTCCTTATTAAGCTAGGTAGCTATTTTATCTTAATTATACTATTCTTCTACCTTTAGCTACTTAAAGAGCATATTTTTATCTATCTATAAGAGCTTATATAGTTATTCTATATATAGTTAACGCGGCCTTATAGAAGTTCTATAGAGTATTAAATTCTTCTTAATATTATAAATAGTTTTAATACTAACTCTAACCTTATATATAATAGCCTTAGGGCGCTATAATAGTTAAAGAAGTTATATAATTTATATATATTAACGGGCGGTAATAAAGTATTAATTACTACTAGTAGACCTAGCGCTTATAGTAATATATAATTCTTAATCTACTATACTAGAAAAAGTTAGTATATAGCCTCTATAATAGTATTAATAGCCTTACTAATTATTAAGTTAGGCGGCGTTAAGATGCGGTAAAAAAATTAAGTTCTCTAGGTAGGATCCCGACGTTCCTTATACAAATTAACGTGTGTGTTGCAGGGACCTTTGCCAAGAAATGCACGCTGTTTTGCACCCGACAAATAAGGCCCGAGTACTTACGAGACTTCCAATTCCAACAACATCTTTATAATTTCAATATTAGCTTTGTTACCAGTCCACCAATCTCGCCTATTAATAATCCAGGATCTCCGATATTGGCTTGCAGAAATATTTATAGACAGAACCATGTTCTCCAAAAGCCGTCCAAGTCTTCGACCGCCGCTGCAGTGACCGTAGTTACAGCGACGTCCAACTGAGTCGAGTCAGTCATTATACCGGGTACACCTGATTGCCCTTGGCACTATTATGCCCCTCATTCCTACTATCACGCTAGAGTACCCCGCAGCCACTCCCGTTACATCCTAGCTATAGTTGCATCACTAATTTCATATGGAATTTCTGTATGAACAGCATCACAAACTTCGCGCCTGCCCAGTATGGATGTACTAAGACGGAGCGGGGTTCTTGATCGTCGCCGAGACCTTCATTCTCCATCAACATCGATCCGGACTTCCTGGCCATCACTTTATCGATCACTTTGAAGAACAGCAGAATGACATTCTCGTGGCGCTCTTTGGGGCTCTTCTGTCTGCTCTCGTCGGTGGGAACCAATGCGCAAAAACCAATAAACCCTCTCATCGGAACGACAAACGGTGGTAAGCAACATGGCGAGTAGGAAGTACGTGTGAATTGATTGATTGTCAGGACATGTCTTCCCTGGCGCAACACTGCCTTTCGGTATGGCAAAAGCAGGTGCTGATACCAATGGAGGTGAAAATCAAGGTGGCTTTGCCTCAGATGGGAGTCCTATCATGGGATTCTCTCATATGCATGATTCAGGGACGGGAGGCGTAGGCGCCATATCGAAGTCTACATGGCAGTCTGAACACTGATCTGTCTATAGTCTCCTTCGCTCGGCAACTTTCCTATCTTTCCACACGCAGGATGTCCGGGCGATGACATCAACAATTGCGCTTATACTAAGTAAATTTCAAGATAATGAGTTTCAGAATCTTGTTTGCTAAATTTAAATAGAGCCGATAGAGCTACCGGGCTCATCAATGGGACGGTTGAGGCGCACCCAGGATACTTTGCGCTCACGCTAAACAGTTCGATCCATGCCGAAATGACTGTTTCGAACCATACCGCACTCTATAGGTTCACTTTCCCTACCGAGCCTCTTGACCCCGACACGACCTTAAGCCCACTGATCTTGGTCGATTTGGCAGATCTTCCGAATTCAAGAATCAAAGGCCACGTTGAAGTTGATCCTGTCACTGGTCGTCTCTCGGGAAACGGGACATATTCGCCGTCATTCGGAATTGGCCAGTACACAGTACATTTCTGTGCCGATTTCTCAGGTGCTACTGTTCGTGATACTGGCGTTTTCAGTAATAATCGCGCTGGAATTGAGAGATCGCTCTTCGTTCAAGAGGATGGGGTCAACGTCTCACCCCAGATTCTACGTAATCGCTTCTTTCCCTATTCAATGGATATCTGCTGATTATCCTTGCCTTTAGCTGCCGGAGCATGGACGAGATTCCACGCACCGGATTCAAATGGCCAAATTCTCGTCCGCGTAGGGGTCAGCTTTATAAGCGTGGCACAAGCCTGCGGAAATGCAGAGAAAGAGATTTCTGATTTCGATTTTAACCGCACTTTGAGCGTCGCTGAACACGCCTGGGACGCAAAATTGAGTGTCATCGAGATCGACGCTGCAGGTGTAAGTGAGGAGCTTCAGACAACTTTCTGGAGCGGAGTCTACCGAAGTATGATCAGCCCGCAAGGTACGAATAATTCGAGTTACCTTTAAACTAGCAAGGAAACATAACTTTTCAATCCAGACTACACAGGAGAAAACCCATTGTGGCAGAGCGATGAACCGTACTATGATTCTTATTACTGCATCTGGGACTCATTCCGTAGCATTCATCCCCTGATCACGCTATTGGACCCACACTCGCAAACACTCATGGTCAGAAGCCTGATAGATATTTATCGCCATGAGGGAAAGTTGCCCGATTGTCGCATGAGCCTGTGCAAAGGGTTTACCCAGGTATGACAGGCGCTATCCCCTTTACATAGATTTCGCTAATTGCCTAAAGGGTGGTTCCAATGCCGACATTGTGCTCGCGGATGCATACCTGAAGAATATTACTGAGGGCGTGGACTGGGCCACTGCATACCAGGCTGTCGTGTCTGATGCCGAAGACGAGCCACTGAATTGGGCCGTCGAAGGCCGGGGAGGCATCGAAAGCTGGAAGCATCTTGGGTATATCCCGACTGATGACTTCGACCTCAACTCCGGCGCTCGCACCCGCAGCATCTCTCGAACGGTCGAGTATGCCTACAATGACTTCTGTATCGCAGAAATGGCCAAAGGTGGTCTAGGGAGTGTGGAAGATTACCAAAAATATTCTCAACGATCAAGAAATTGGAAGAACATGTATAAAGAGGACGAAACTTCTTCCATCAATGGCACCGATACTGGCTTCGTCGGGTTTCTGCAATCGAAATTCCTAAACGGGACATGGGGATACCAAGATCCAATATTCTGTTCGCCTTTGCTCAACTTTACGAGCTGTTATTTGAATCCAAATGGCCACGAGACGTATGAAGGAAGCAGTTGGATGTACACATTCTTCGCTCCCGGAGACATGGCTGAACTTATCGCAACATTAGGCGGCCCTGATACGTTTGCTAAGCGCTTGGACTTCATCCACGAAAGCGGACTTCTTTACATCGGCGATGAGCAAGCATTTCTGCTAGTATACCTCTACCACTATGCCGGACGGCCTGGATTGTCCGCCGCGAGAACACGGTTCTACATTCCAAGCCAATTCAATGACACTATCGCCGGCATCGTAAGTGAATGTCTGCAAACGCCTAGTCCGTATTGCTAACAAGTTTCAGCCAGGGAACGACGACAGTGGCGCAATGGGCTCCTTTTCGACTCTAACCATGCTGGGCGTCTTTCCGAACCCCGGTAAGTAGATCAGCTATGGCAATGCTATCGAGGGATTATTTTGACCGTACTAGGCCAAAATGTGTACTTCATTACTCCTCCGTTCTTCAAGTCAGTGTCTTTCACAAATCCGCAGACTGGGAAGACGGCAAAAATATCTTCGACAAACTTCGACCCGGATGGGAAGAATATCTACATTCAGAGCGCAAAGCTTGACGGGCAGCCGTATACCCGCAACTACCTGACCCACGGCTTCTTCTTGGATGGAGGGGTGCTAGAGTTGGAGTTGGGTTCCACGGAAAGTGACTGGGGGACCGCGGAAAATGATCTGCCACCCAGCCTGACCTTCAGCGGGGAGTCAGCGGAATGGTGAGAACGGCTGTAGTAGTTTTAGTTGGCTCTTGTTCTGCTGGGTCTGTTATCCTGGTGTAGCTTTCCATGGCCAAAACACGTTTGCATGTAATCGCTTTACTCAACAGCCCTGGACCAATACCGGTCGAGGTGCCGGCCGAACTCATTCACAACAATGGATGGCAAGCTCTTCCGCCCGACTGCGTACGAGAAAATGTTGAGATGAACACCCAGATGTAATAACTCAACCCAGTTTTGCGGGCTTTCAAAGTGATCTCTGATTGACGTTGGGCCGTACCAATCCTGCGTACAGCCATCTCTGAAAAGTTATCTTTGATTTCCCGTATAAAAGTGTGCGTACAGGATTCGGGTAGAATAGATGTTATTAGTCCCCATGCCCAAAGGCTAAGAAGACTAAGGCGACGCAGCATTGATGATTGATACAGCACAACTCGAAAGGAGGATATGCCAAGGTGTGCTAGCAGGAAAGCACATACTCGGCAAGGCATCGTGTGAGGTTGATGAAATCTGAGGTCGAGTCTCGTTGGACAGAATCCATCGGGACAATTGGTGCCGATAAATCCGAATGTCTTGGCAGTCGTCCTTCGGCATCATCAAAGGAGCTATACACGTCAAAAGTAAACCAACAACATTGCGCGCTTACTAGAACCTGTCCTCGTACATATTTCCGACGACCCAAGAACGTGAATCTACGACATGTTAAAGTGGTAGCTCACTGCGCCCTCGCTGCCTAATGTCTCCCAAGCTCCCAACATCACCTCCTGGAATACCGCCATCCGACGATGTCGTCTCCTTCGCCGTCCAGGAGATCTGTTGATAGCTTCGAATCCCTCCAGTCTCCGAACTCGCAACGCAATCAGTACCCCTTCCCTCAACATGAGAGACCAAATTCCACCGGACGATACAACCCCAGCCGTGGGCGCCGGGGGTCGACGGCGAGCTCTATACACTCGATTCACTCTCTGAACTCGGTCGGTGGTGCTCTGGATACATCGTCGCAAAGCAGGATGGGCTCAGTGAAAGAGGTTGGACAAAATGGTATGCGCTGGGAGTTGTACATGGACCCGTGGTCACGTAGCTAATCTGAGATGCGCAGCAATCTCGACCCTACTTCAACCACCGATTGTCCGCACGGGGATGCAGCCGCATACCGCAGCTTCTGGCGCCTCAGGGCACAAACCCCCTTCTACGAAGGACATACCTCCCGTCACCCTTACGAATATACCCCACATCGATTCCACCGCGTTCAACTCGTATTTGTCTCAAGTAGGCTCGCTATACGACGCTTTCCAGAGGGCAAAGGCAGAAACAGATAGCAGTTCTTCCCAGATATTTAAGAGGGATTCGGATAAGAAAGAGGAGTTTGACGAGATACTGGAGAAAGGGTTACAAAGGGACCATGCAGTCACTTCACCACTTACCAGGCCTTCCATGGCAACTTTGTCTCCTGGGGGCTCACCACAGCCAAGGCGACGTTCAAGCGGAGGCGTTTCTAGGCGAAACCTCAACGCCGTGACACCGTTATCAACAATACCGAACGTCTATTTCGATGACAACTTCCACCTTGAAAACCCACGTACATTTGACATTGTCAGCGAGCGTTCCGAGGTGATTCGACAACCACAACCCAAAAGTGATAACGACACAAATGGAGCAAACGGTAGATTGGAAAGTCCGCAGCCTACTGGCAGGAAGGCTCTAGCAAGCAATGCTATTCTACAGGAGAAACTCTCATGGTATATGGACACTGTCGAGGTTCACCTTATCTCCTCTATTTCCACCGCGTCTACTTCCTTCTTTGCTGCTCTGGGTTCCCTCCGAGAATTGCAATCCGAGGCCGCCGAATCGGTTGCGAAGATAAAGTCGCTAAGAGAGGATCTGAGCAATCTGGATCGCCAGATGGCCGTAGGAGGCTTAAAGATCATAGATATGAAGCGAAGGCGAGAGAATCTTCGGAAGCTTACAGATGCGACCGATCAGCTACAGAGCGTCATGCAAGGTTTCTCCCACTGCGAGGAGCTGATTGACAGAGGCGAACTCGAGACAGCTATAAGCCGGATAGATGCCTTGGAAAAGCTTATATCAGGAGATCTGAACATCACAGATCCCTCTACAGTATTATGGCTCCAGCCACATTTACCGAGTAGGCTCGTAGATCTGCGTAGTCTTAAGGCTTTCGATGGACTGGCAGAAGGAATACAGCAACTAAAATCCCGCATCGGTAAAGGATTCGAGGCTAGATTTTTAGAGACATTGCTAGTTGACCTTCGCCAACACGTTCAGAGCGTACCACACAAGGACACTCTCCAACGCTGGGCATCTGCTTCCCAAAGATCTCGAGGCAACCACAACAGAATGCAGTCTATACTACCAGCATACATGAAAACGAATGAGACTTTCCGCTCAGATTTGCGGGCAAATCTGATAGGTCTCAGCGCATCTAACTACACAATCAAGGCAGCGGCAGCTTTTAGGGACGCCATTGTCAGGGAAATGAAAGTCCTTATTCGACACCACCTCCCGAGCGCGACAGACGACGACGCGGAATCCGTCACTTCAGTGTCGACCCGGAGCAGTCGCATGCACAGCCAGCAAGATAAATCGTCCATCTTGTCTCGGAACCTCCGAGCTCTAGATTCCGCCGATGCGGAAGAGCTATTTGTCCAAATCTATTCAGACGTTGGAGAGGCATTGCGTCGACTCAGTATTCAAGTAAAAGTGCTTCTCGACGTCACAAGCGGTGTCGGAACACCTCCGCCATCGGCAGGTGGTACTCGCTCACCTCCCAGAACCCCTAATCTTGGAAGCATTGATGGATATATGAATGCGCGGGGGCCAATCCTAGAGTCCAGCGATCTTCAGGAAGAGCTAATGCAAGCTCTGGATATGTCTAGCCTCTTGGGTCAAGCTGTGGATGCTGCTCAAACTCAGATAACGAAGATCCTGAGGGTGAGATCTGAGGGGACTACTCATTTGGAGCTTCCTAGGTTCCTGCGTTATTTCAGTCTGAACAGGTTGTTTGCAGACGAGTGTGAGGCTGTATCTGGTCGGTCGGGTGCAGCATTGAAAGGTGTTGTCAATGATCACATTGGCCAATTTGTGTCTCTGATGGGAGAGACTGAAAAGCAGCGACTTAACCAAGTCATGGACTCAGATCGATGGAAGGCAAAAGACTTCGGGGATGCAAACAATGACGTCTTGTTGCGAATACTTCAAGGAATGACTAGCGATCCCGCAATATGGTCAAAGAGTTCGATGGTTTGGGAAGACATTGATCCTGCAATCAATGGCACCGCGGCCCTAGAAACTAATGGAAATTCCAAAGAGAAATCACAAGGTCCGAGCCATGCAACCATAGACGAAGAACGATACGTTGTCAGCGCATCAGCGGTGGCGGCTCTAAAGGGTGTTGACAGGTTCGAGAATCTCATCTCCGCAATACCCAGTATGACCGCGGAAGTCTCTGTACTGATCTGCGATTATCTCAAACTATTCAACTCTCGACTATGCCAACAGATCCTTGGAGCTGGCGCAATACACAGCGCGGGCCTCGAAAATATCAACACTCGACATCTTGCAACTGCTTCCCAAGCCTTGAGCTTTATTATTGCGATTCTACCATACGTCAGAGAATTCGCACGGCGGCATTCACCCAGTTCTAGAGCGTCTATCGCTGAATTCGATAACGTTAAAAGATTACTACAAGATCAGCAAGTCAGCATTCATGACAAGCTCATTGACATAATGAGCAACAGGGCTGCTGTCCATGTAAAGAATCTGAAGAAAATCAATTGGGACGAGGACACTACACGACAAGTCAGCCCCAACATGGAAACTTTGACGAAAGACACCCTCACGCTTCACAAAGTCATCAGCAGGATCTTATCGGATATGTCGGTTCGCATGATCATGTTGCCGGTGTTTGTAAGCTACCGGGAGCAAGTTGGGAAGGCATTTTCCGCTGCAGTGGTCAAGACGGCGGCCGGTAAATCGAGGTATGAATTGCTCCTGTCGCTTCGTTCATTCGCTTCAATTATACACACCTGCTGACTTTGTTCATATGCAGACTCCTCCGCGACGCCCAATTGTTCGACTCGATGCTCAGTCAAATCGATGGGGCTGGAGACACAGGGCCCTACCTTATCCGCATGGTCAACGAGAAGACGACAGAAAGTCCTGCCCCACCGCCGGCCCCTTCCGAGACCGGTGAGATCGGTGGCAGGTCCTCGCCAGAGAAGATCGACGCGACGAACGGAACTGAGGCTGCTTCGTGATGAGTGAAGGGCCTCCCTGTATAACAGTAATAAGATCTCAAGATCTGCACTTTAGTCCTCTGGAAGACCTGCGATGGTGATGTTTCCTGATCCCGAACCACATATAGTAAATGATACTGAAGGCGGCCAAGCCGAACTGCTTTCCTCGGTCTCGAAAGCATGGATAGCATGCAGATGACTACCAGACTGACAGTATAGTGTGGACACACGATCTCGAATGTGAGATATCAGTTATTTCGAAATATCCTGAACACAGCAATCAGTCACCTTCCTGGTCCTCAATCGCCAAGTTCTTTCTCCATTCATTCGCCATTTTGCTACACAAAGTTCATCTCTAGATTCGCTAACAGGCCTTTACAATGTTCATTGTCTCAACCGCTTTCGCCATATTCACTTGTTCATGTTCAGCATTGCACAATGGCGTCTCGAGAGATATAAGATCGCTAATAGCTCCCACCGGACACTTCTGCTCCCTACCACAGCTTCCCCAACTGGAAAGTCAAATTCCAGCTTCTCACCTGCAGACATTCCAACAACACTCAGCACTAGGGTATCAGCAATCGCATCGTACGGCTCAACATAGCAAATCTCAGCAGCACGATCAACACTCCTGTCATGTCCCTACCCTGGTGGTGGCTTGTCTGGCAGTACTATGAGAATGATACGATCATTCTCCGCACTCCAACCGGCGAGCTTCATTGGAAAGATGGCGAATGGCAGCATGGCGACTATCCACCTCAAGATCTTGGGCGCCACTACTTCCCTTACGAGCGAACACGTTCAGCTCCTCCAGCCGACAATGTTCAAATCGGAGGATTTGGGTCTTGGCCCGAGGATTCTCGTCCAACTCAACCCTATCTGAGGAGTATCATGCAAACTAAGCTACCCCGTTTGCCGGCCCAATGCCAGCAACTTAGTTCTGCTCGTTGGCCTCGCACCGCTAATCTCGCTGACCCAAAAGCTTCGCTGCAAAAAGAGCAGGTTGATCGCTTTCGCGGCGGAATGCTGCCACCAGAAGCTTGCGACGTGGAGGCACAAGCTAGCCTTGGAGACAGGTTTGGTAAGGGTTTGACGTTCTCTGTGGCGGTGTCTATGAACGATACCAAAAACATATACGACCAAATTCAAGAAAATTTCGCCGATGTTTTTGGTCACTGGACGTGGATCTTCCCAGGTTATTCTCATCTGAGACCTACGATGCCCACTGCTTCTGATTTCGGCGCCCTAGGCCAGCTGCGTAGGTCAATAGTAGAAACACTGTCAACATCATCTTCATCGTGGAGCCCCTCGGCAGAGTCCGTGCTCTCAGGATTACCAGGACGCTTCATTGATTCGCTGGAGCATGGTATTGAGATCAGGCCCTCTCGCCCACAGAGCGTGGTCCCTTCTCCTCATCGCGACGAGGATCATTCTTTCTACGAGAAGATACCCCAAATCCCCAATATGAGCCCGAGGTCAACTCGCAAGCTTTTCAAGGGATTCCGGCGACTTCGATCCGATGATTTAGAGCCAATCACCTTCGAAAAGCGGACGCTTGATACCAACACCAAGCTCAACCAGAGCAGCGTCATTACGGACGGACTCCAGAAACTCGCGTCTTCGCCCACCAACTCGACCGTAGATTTCCGAAGCTTGCATCGTGTTCGAGGATTCATCAATCTCAGGGACGGCCGCTATCCCTCCATTTCAGGGACTATAACGTCGGGCGATTCTGTGCCCTTCATTCGGAGCAGATTTTCCAGCGCTCGCGATAGCGTTGCTGTCAACTATGATTCTAGCTTTCCCTCCAGCTTTCGCTCTATCTCTTACTCAAGCTCTAGCCACGGTGCTTCCTCTCGGTTCAGCAACCATACGAACGAGCCTCGGACCCATGAACCTTCCAATGAGAATGGCTTAGGCTATTTCGTGGACAGGTGGCAAGCTCGCTCACCTTTGGCGTCGCTAACCTTACTCAATGAAGAGCCTAATCTCGAGATTGGAGCCAACGTGGATCTAGAAGCGCAAGCGATGCCGCCGATGCGCGGGAAGAAGCCCTTACATAAGAAAGTCATAAGAGCGATGAAGAAGACCGCCAAGACCCTTTTTCGAAAGGAATGATGGCGGTTTGCACGTTGGCAACTTGAGACTGTGGTGTCAAACAATCCAGGACAAATCCAGGGTTTGGCGGTAGTTGACATTCCATGGCTCTATTCCGCGGCTTGAGCCAAATCGGGAGTGTCTCCGACCCTCCATCGTCCTTTAATTTGTTTGTGCAATCAACCAACAGTTCTTTCTTGAAAGGAAGTTGTGCACAACAGAAACACAGTAAGACACGGTCGCCACTGGATCACTCGGGAGTATTTCTTGTAGCCTACTAGGTATTGCCAGGGGCACATCTTTCTCACACTGCTATGTCATTCTGTTCACCCCCCAAAGTTATCATACTCCCCGTATTCATCTGTGCTTGTGATCAACTTCCTTGATTACGTATCCATTATAGCACTCGCAGTACAGTGACAGGCCACAAGTTTGGGCACACTGGATCGACACTGCTGAGAGCCCCCATGCAGGATTTCAAGATCCAATGGTAATGTCGAGGTTCAAGCGTTGCAAAGTGGACTATCTCTTGACTGATTTGCTGCTCAGCAGCCAGGGTATCCCGAACAGTGGTGCCGAGTGGGCATGTTGGAGCCAGGCAGAAATGAGTTCATGTGCCCAAACTTATGGCCTAGTACTGCATAAATATGGCCTTTGAGAGTCCATGCGCGTTTTACTTGACATAGACCCTCTTTGTCAGGAAGTAGCGGCGAAGGCTACGGCAGGTGTCCGTCACCTCCCGTATATAGCCTCACCTTCCTCCAGACCTCTCTTTCTCTCCTACATCATAATCATCCAATACATCGCGTAAACCGCCCACAGCTCCTTATTCCGTGAGACCTTCATAACTGCCATCATTCGCTATTGGTAAATGCCTACGCCTACAGCGCCCTCTGATATCTCTTGCTAAATGTTTATAGAACAACCACAACGCCTCGCTCCAACTGCAACCACCCACACTCGCACATTACGTGCGCGTTCGCTGCAACGCCCACTGCAACGCCCACACAGCATTCGGTCAACAACGGCCACTACAACATGGCAAACCCTTCTCGCACCGTTTCAGTCAACGCCATGGCCTCAGAATTGGACACGTACACGGCGAGCTGGCGTGCCTCGGTCTTCTCGGAGCAACTTCGCTCGCTACTTCTATCCCGCTCCGAAAAATGGACCGTTGATCGGGCTTTAGTGATCGGTCTCGGCCGCATGACTCCTCCTCAGCTCGACCAGAAAACTGATGAAGAATACCGCAAGTTCCGTCGAAACATTCTATGTCAGACCATGATATTCCAGGAGATTGTCAATATCCTCTCCTCTGCGCAAGATGGCCGCAGCATCAAGATGTTTGCGTCTGATCCAGATTTCGATGAGCTCGACAAAGAGCTGCTTGAGCATCTCGGTGTCACCGTTGTAGACGAGGGGGTGGATCTCGTCACAGAGAAAACGTTCGTTTATAGCCCTTTCGCTCCTTGCCCAGTTGGCCACCGAGCCATTCGTCGCTCGCCGGAGCTATATGTCGGCCTTAGCTGGAGCTGGTGCGTAGGGCGATGCTATGATCCACAGGATCCGAGTAAAGCAATCATGACTATGGAAGAGTATGCTGTTTGTGAGGCCTTTTCTAATGAGCGTGTGGAAAACATATTTCCCGGACTCGAGAAATTCCCGGAACCTGTCCCGAAACATACAAAAAGGGACCGGCTTAAAGAGTGGCAAAGTGACGCTGAAATACTCAGCGTGACGTATAGGGCGCTCCGAGGGCCATTCCGCCTCTACTGGCCGAAGCCCGCACCACATCCGGCAAAAGAGGAAGATATTCACTCTAAATAGTTTGCTTAGGTTACTTTCACTTCAACCACCTCATCCCTCCACAATTCCCTCTGACCACCGTCATTCACTAACAATGATGACCATCCCCTGTCACATAAAGCGCCCCTTGATGTCAGTCTCAGTAGAACAATCAGAAAACTGAAAATAGCCCACCCCCCTTCTCAAACCACCACAATCTCGACTCTCAAAAGAAACGCCAACCACTACGGCATGGATCAGCGTATCGCGCCTAAGCAAGTCCCTCTATCAACTCTTCTTGGAGAGCTGGCCGTATTCAAAGAAGAATGGCTCAAGTCGCCTTTCTCGAATCAGCTTAGAGGACTCCTTCTCGTCCGCTCTGTGTGGAACATCGATCGCGCAGTCGTCGTCGGCCTGGGAAATATGACGCCCCTCCTTGACTACGACGACGACGAGAACGAATATAGGCGACGGCGTAAGCAGCGACTGACCCAGCTGACTATCTTTCTTGATATTGTAGACATTCTGTCCACGGCACAGGGCGGCCGCCAAATCAAGATCTACGCCTCCGATCCAGCCTTCGAGCGCATAGACAAGGCATTTCTGAAGAAGCTGGGCATCAAGGTGGTCAAGGAGGCCGAAGAACACGTCACCTCCTCCACGTTCGTCTATAGTCCCTTCTGCCCCTGGTATGTTGGTGTTGCTGCGATCCGCCATTCTCCGCAGCTGTATCTCGGCGTTAGCATACAGCTTATCATGGACCTTCACGAGCCACGTCAAGAGCCACAATACGGCTTCGACATGACCGAGGAGCAGGCTGCTACCACGGAGAAATTCTTACAGACTCGGGTGATGCAAAGCTTCCCAGGGCTGGAGCACTACCCGGATTCTGAAGAGGGAATGCAATGGGCAGAATTTAAGAAGCTTGCTCCTGAGCTAGTGGCGCTAACTTCGCAGGCTCTGTGGGGGGCCTTCTCATTCTACTGGCCCAAGTCAGGGCCACTGCCCCCCGTCACGACGGAGGACTAGACGTTCGTCTCCGGCTTGTCCTGACTCTCTTCTGTCGGGACTGAGCCCTTTCCTCGTGTCAGGATTGCCTTGAAGCGAGTCTAGGAGAACTTCGCCGGAACTCTAGAAACGATGGATGAGGCTCCTTGGGGGGATTGCAATCATAAGTAGGCAAAGACAATCTTCCCCCACAAGAATAAATTGCTCCGTTCAAGCACTATCTTTCATGACATCTCCGTAAGTGGCGGCACTAAAACATACTATCAAATTTAAGAAAGTTAAACCCTTCATTACCTATGGCGCTTGAGACAGTTTCGGCGTAGAATCAGGCTGTGTCTGTACCTACAGATCATATATCAGTGCATTGGCCATAGTCGTACACAGATTCATGAGGCCCTCTCGGTGTTTACGTACCGGTACGCTACTACTCAATTTAATGAAAACGTTCCCTAACTCCTTGCCTGTCAAATGATCTGAAAGTGATGAATTGATCTATATGCCCGCCGACAAGAGCCCTAGCGATATCATCCATATCCCAGAAGTTTCCCGCTCCTTTGCTCCCTCAAAGACCCCATCAGGTTGACAATAGCGAGTGCAGCATCGTTCAAAATTTGTCTGTTCTCTTTTCACGGTAGGGTGTTGGTAGGGGAATCGTTCATATTTCATGAGAATTTTTTGGATTGCCCCTCTTTACAGTCAAGTATGGCTTAGCCAATCGAAGAGCCAGGGGAGCTCTCTCCCCAACGGAATCAGGCATCTTGCATTGCCAGTCCCGAGCTAAATATCAGATGAGATCAGGGGGATATATAAAACTTGCCGTATGATGTTCCGGCCAAGCCTATCAGAGATGAAAGCTAATGATACAAAGTTATCTGATCAATGAAAACTTAGAAACGGCGCGGAATGCACAAGGGCACTGCAGACCTAGTCGAGGTTGCTGATCCACAGTCTCCCTCTACGCGACGAAACTTCGCTCCACGGCCCGCTTCCGCATCACAACCCCGTTTCCATCAATTCTCGTCCCATCGCCTGAGTTGATTGCCGCTTGCGCTGCCTCGATCGTTTCATCCTCCACATGCACCCACGCGTCAGAGTAACTGATTTGGTCCAGGGTACCGGCTGTGCCGAAGGTGAGCTCCTTGCCATTGCTCCAGGTTACCGTCATCTGCTTGAAATCAGCCTGCCATACTGGGACGTTGAGACACCGCAGAAGGAGTGTGAAACTGACCTGGGCAGTATAGTCAACCTTCATATTCCCCTTTATGGACCATGCCCAAACATGTACTGCCTGACCCGGTTTGACTACTGTTTGGACGTTGTAGACCAGCCAGTCCTAGACAGTGAGTGAGCATAGAGGTCTATACGAACTGTTCTGACAGTCTATATGTGACTGACCTGCTTTGACTCGCCCTGCAAAGTGCTCGTCTCGTTATGATGCTCCCAAAACAGGTCTGACCCGATCTTCCAATCGACCTTTGCCGCGATGCCCCCAATTTCAGACCCTATCTCAGTTTTATAGCCTAAATGGAAGTCGTTGGCGGTGGTTGTGGTCCAAGATTTACTAGTCTCAACCATCTCACGTCCTTCAAACCCGATTGTAATGGGATCGGTGCCGCGATCGTTGAAGTAGTGGCCGTTTTTGAGAGCTTGTGGGTCCAGTCCTCGATCTCTGTAACGTGCCATGTCAGCCCAAGGTTAGAGCATCTGGTGGACGGAATAGATAGCATACGCGTTGGTACTACGACCATTCAGCTCATCCACTGAGGGGTGAAATACGACGTCGTGGATACGGGAATTCGTGGATGTCTCTTTGAGCGTTTGGATAGTGATCGCTTTAATCCAAGGCTTGTCATCATCAAATTTGGCCCCAAGCCCAATCAGCGCGCCATGACTCTGCGTGCCGGCGTTGTCGTCCTTCCAATTAGATGGAACTCCTGCCTTCAAATCCCGCCCATCTGTCAATTTGATGTACAGCCCAGACTCTTCACCAGCTTGTTGTCCGATGGCTCTTAGTATGGATACTTGATTGACATCCCAGATTAAGTCGTGGTAATCATTCGTTTGGGTTCCAATTGTCGTGGTATCGCCGTTGGTGTAATGTACTCGAAAGCCACGGACATGGTGGTCAGAGCTCCAAACTTCGAGACGATTAATGAGTTGCCCTTGATTAAATTGCATAGCACAATAGTTTGTGATCGGGGTAAAGAGGATTGGATAGGTTACAGCCAGGCCAAGATCGTCCGTTATACAGTCGTCGAGGGTAGGTGTTATCTCAGCAGACGACACAGGCCGGAAGAAGGACAGTCCGAGTACAATTGGGGCGAGCAATAACATGGTGAATGGCTTTACGGAGAGGCCAAAGAGCGGATGGCTACTGAAGGATGGGGAGAAAGATAAGAAAGGAGGTCGACTTTGTGAGGAACAAAACCGACGTAAAGTGAACCCTTTTTATCTTCCCTTCTGAAGTTAAAAATAGTTCTCATTTATTTGAACTCTCTCCTACTTTGAACTCGATGGCCCCATAATCTCCTTTGTAGATATCCAGGACGAGTCTTTTCTCAGTTGCACCAGGATCAACATCGCAAATGGGGATAATGCAAAGGCTTGAACTCCTACCAGCCAGATCGTGACAAGCATCCTCCGTAGTATCCCTAGATTTATGGGATATAAAGCGTTTCATAGCGCTTGGCACTTATCACTATTCACTGTATACGGAAGCGAGCAGTGTCACGGCAACTATCGAACATCAGCTTTCAGGCACGAGAACCAACAAACCGTGCTCAGTTTCTAGCAAGGCGTTGATCCGACGTCCTTGGCTGTTGGCGCGGGTCCTTGGCAGGTGCTTGGCTGTTGGTGCGGTTTACTAAAAACAGAACCATAATGAACTACGGTGCCTAACGATCGTCAGCGTGCTAGTGTAGCTTCAAGATCCTGCACTCTTTGACCACGACCAAACTCGCTGTAATGACATCAAATTCGCGTTTCATACGCCGCGGCAACGGTCCCCGCTGAGCTTTCCAGGCGCGCTGATGGGCACCGTACCTGTCCATTACCGACAGACCTCGAACAGGTTTTCTGTAAGGATCAGGAGATGTAGAATCGATACCATTGACCTGGAGCTAGTTGCCGGATTCGGAAGGAGTCATGACCATGATGTCTGTTTGACGGTCAGCGATCTCGTGTGGCGGCACTCACATCGAGAATGTAGACGAGCAGGAAACAAAACCCACCCAAAGAATGAGAAGGATTTGTTTCATACCCCTCGGAAACCATCTTAATTTGCGTCTCTAGACGCAACCAGGAGCATGGCGGTTGTCGATCGTCAGCCTTTTAGGGTGGCTGTGCTTGTTGCTCGCGGGTTGGGCCGCTTTGGGGTGCAGGGTTGAAGCGAGCCTGTATAAACAACAGACAGAGATGAGAAAACCGAGATGGTTAATGATATCACAAGAGTCTCTAGCTTTGAAAATGTGAAGACAGCTTCCGTCAAGGTGATGAGCTGGTCAAGCTGAACAAGGGCGGTTCGGTTCTCGGGTGCGGACTCCACGCGGACAAGAAATTGAGGAAGGGTTTTCGATGCGGTTTGAACATCATTTACATCGCAGAGAACTGCATGTGCGAGCCGTGGTGCATCGTGTACGTTTGACGTGAAGGCTGTGACGACCCCCGCAGCCATCAACAACCCCACCACCGAGGCCGTGATGCTGAGAGGATCCATCAAGACAGCCGAGAATGAAGGGATGAAACATTAAAAGTAATAATGAGGCTTGAGATGGAAATGGAAGAGGAAGGGAAACCCCGGGCTCCATGAAAATATCGCGATCGTTGCGAACGTCAGAAGATCCGGAGAGACTTCTTTACGTTTGAAGTGGCTGGTGCGGCGCGGTCTTTGTGCAAGAAATCTGTGCACCAGGCAGCAGCAGCAACTTATCATGTATATCACTTACTTCTCAATCCCTAGATGGATTTTGGCTACGCTCTTCATACGTTCAAGGTTTGAGAGGGCCTACTGGATCTTTGAGTTCAAGTAATGGCATCTCGTAAGTCGTCGTCACCTCTACCTCCCACGACATTCCTAACATGCAAACAGCTCCAGCTCCTTCAACGACCCTTATCGATTCTACGGCTGGAGTATCCAATCTTGTAGACCAGCTCCTTACATTACCAACAAGCCCGCCATCCTTATACATCGACCTCGAAGGGGTCAATCTCTGCCGTGAAGGGACCATTTCCCTTGTGACGCTCTTGGTGCAAGCGACCAGAGCCCCGAACCGCGTATTCCTCATCGACGTCCAATCTCTCGGTAGCCTTGCGTTCAGCACCCCCGGGAAAGATGGGATGACCTTGAAGGGTATATTAGAGTCGCCGGATATTCCGAAAGTATTCTTCGATGTCCGCAACGATTCTGACGCTCTATACGCCCAATTCAACGTCAGTTTGCAGGGGATCGAAGACGTCCAGCTCATGGAGAATGCGTCACGGAGCTTCGGGTCCCGGAAGTTCTTGAGCGGTCTTGCCAAATGCATTGAGCTTGACAGCCACGGCCTAGAACCCCAAGTGCGACAGTCCTGGCGACTAGCGAAAGAGAAAGGGGAGCGGCTCTTCAAACCTGCGAATGGAGGCTCGTACGAAGTCTTCAATGCGCGTCCGTTATCGGAAGACATCATCGCCTATTGTGCTGGAGACGTACAGTTCCTACCTTCTCTTCGAGAGCTCCATTGGTACAATCTCACTCAGCCTTGGAAAGTGAAAGTTGACCAGGAGACGAAGAAGCGCGTCCTGGAGTCGCAGAAGCTGGACTATCAACCTAATGGTAGGGACAAAGCTCTCGGAACATGGCCGCTAGAAGAACCTGTCACCCGGTAATGGTGAAGAAACAAGGCGGGAGACTGGACATCGATAGTCAAGTCTACGGTAGTGATGGTAGAGTTTACGATATCTCGCACTGGTTCTGATTTGTAAGCGCTCACGCGTAGTCCGTAAATATATCCATCAATGACATGCACGACAACGCGAGGTGATAATGCCACACACTTAGCTGCATGCCGAATCCGTAGAAACCAATGCAGTAGGTCATG
The DNA here is from genome assembly GCA_010093605.1 of Lophium mytilinum. Lineage (NCBI taxonomy): Eukaryota > Fungi > Ascomycota > Dothideomycetes > Mytilinidiales > Mytilinidiaceae > Lophium > Lophium mytilinum. The sequence continues at coordinate 2,159,447 of MU004187.1, read as the reverse complement.
ACGCATGCATGATAACCTTCCAAACCGGAGCGATCGCGAAGCCACAAAGCGCCCCGCAGGCACACGAAGCTGATGAAATTTTGATCTGAATATCCTCCTCAAAGAGCCCTCAATCTTTCGTACATCGACATCAGTGAACTACAAATCTTTGCGTGCGCGCCTCATCCCACAGTTCACCTTGCATTATTCCATGCACGTAGGCAGGTCCAACCATGCGCCACATCTCGCCGTCTCTGCGCATGACGAACGGATAATTCACGCCCGCCAGCAGGACGACGGAATCGCATGATAGGGATTGGCATGGCACCATCGCAAAGTAGCCTCGATCCGTTGTCGAAAAGGTTCTCTACCTCGCATACGCAATTCATGGAAATTTCCTTGGACCAAATCAAAGTCTGCGTGGAAGCTTCACCGATCCTCATGCTTTGACCTCCACCCTGCTGCATCCTTTTTACTCCGGCTAATTTCGAAATCGCTGGCATTGCCTTCTCCCTACATCACTCCCTCCTCCACTCCCTCCTCAAAGGCAAAAGCGCTCGCCAGGAAGTCAATATGACCAATGATTATGTCATGCATTAATGTGATAGCACCAGGGGTCGCTTTCCACAATTTGTAGCAGCGTTGGAGGACCCATTGCATATTGTTCGGAGAACCCCAGACAAAAAGCTTGTTTTGGTCAAGTTTCGCAGCTAATGCTGTATCTGGATGAAAGAAAGCCGGCCAAAAGTACCAGTTCTCTTCTCGAATAAGGTCGTGCAAGTGGATTATTTGAGATCGGGTGTCCTCCATCAAACCCGCCAGATCTGTTTTGTCCATAACAGCTTTGTTTTTGGCGACTAGGTTCGAGTTCACAAGGTAGCCACGGATGCAGTCTAGAAGCTCTTGGGGAACCTTGGCTGCGATTATCTGAGAGTTTTGTAGAGCTTCCAAGTCTAGCAAAACCTTAATTTTGATGAGGATGACGCATATCAACTCGCTTATTCGTGGAGGGCGGATATGCTGGTAAGATTCATCGGGTGTCCAATCAAATATGTCGATCGACTCGAAGACGTTGGAGCCCTTGTGTTCGACCGCGCGGCTATAATCAAGCCTAACATCGGGGTCCCTGTCGAGAGTCCACGTGATGAAGTCGTAGCACTCCTGATCTCTGCCTGATCGCAAGAACTGGAAAGGAAGGAGAGCTCGGGTGAACTCATTAACGGACGAGTGCGAGCGAAGAAAGTCCAGAGATAGGTCCACAGCAATCTCCACGGCTGCGAAGCTACCGATTTCAACGAGAGCCGGAACGACGAGCTTGAGCCGGCCGATAGTGAGCCTTTTCTTTCCGCTTGCCAGATCGATCAGATACTGAGCATTCTTGATCCGAAAGCATAATCGGACGTGTCCGCCGTCGACCTCGTCTTGCATCCGATGATATGACCCGCAGTAGTAAACGAGTTTACAGTTTTCGCATTGGGAAAGGTGGTCTGTGATTCCGCATACATGACAGGATACGTGAGAGCGCAGCATTGTCAACGGAACGTAAGACAGAGGATAGCGAAGTGCATCTCTAGGTATTGTAGTGACCTACAAGGCACATTCCGAGGAGGTGGTGGGGCTCCCTTGCTTGACGGTTGGGATAGATTGGATTGGAACCTGGATGGGCTCATATCATTTTAGTGCATCAATTCCCTGGATGGCGTTTGGTAGAGTCATGTCTGGTAGAGTGGAGTTTCATTGAGTGAAACATGGTTGAGTGGCAGGCAGTGAGGTCTAGGAATAGCACGTGCTCGCCCTGACTCACGTGCTGCAGGCACCAGCCGGAGCTTTCGGCCAGGCAGCCTCCGAGACGCTAAAAGGCTTGGCGCATTTTCAGAATAAAAGGCCAGCTCGCCCGCGTCCTTCTTCTTTCCTCATCCTAGTGGTAAGTTTCTCCCTCAACCCCAAATAATCACCACCACTTCATCTGTTAACGTCTTCGCAGCAAGGGCATACGCGTGTCAGTGAGGATTCGTCCGAGACCGTGTTTTTGCTAGTTGAAAACTACAACTATGACCGCTCCTGTTGGTCTTCGGATCGGCAGGGAATTTTTGGAAACACACTTCGAGTGAGATATCTCCTCAACCCATCTTTTCATTGATGCTCTCGCCTTGTGCGGGACTTTGAAGAAGAGAGCAGCCTTTCGCTGCGAACATTCCAATGTTCTGATGACGTTTGAGTCTCGCTGTTGATGCCGCTTAATGAAAATCATCGCGGGTCCGGCGTACACGAAGTAAAGACATCCAACATGAAGACTGCGCTCATCACCGGCGGTACGTACCTTCGAACACGCTGTCGTCACTCTACTGATGCCGCAAAGCTTCGGGCCTGCTGGGCCGCAAGGTCCTCGAAGCCTTCAATCGCGATGGCTGGCAGGCTGTAGGCACGGGGCTCACACGAGCGAACCCGCCCGCCATCGTGAAGCTTGACATCCTCAGCAAAGGCGATGTCGAGAGAGTTCTAGATGAAGTCAAGTATGTGATGCCCAAGAGACTGATGGTCGCCGGCTAACCTGTCTGTCTCCAAGGCCAGATGTCGTTGTCCACTGTGAGCCGTTCCTCCTCCCCCTTCGCAACGTGACGCTCTGCCATCAACAGGCCCTAGAGATGCTATAGCTGACTCTATGCTATCTCAGGCGCAGCGAATCGTTTCCCTGACTCCTGTACCTCCGATCCTGATGCGGCCCGCGCTCTCAATGTGACGGCCTCGAGCGACCTGGCGACAGCGACCTCCTCCCGCGGTATCTTCCTCATCTACATCTCCACCGACTACGTTTTCTCCGGGGCTCCTGGCGAGGCGCCTTACAAGCCCACCTCCAAGCCCGATCCTCCCAACGTCTACGGCCAGACGAAGCTCGACGGCGAGAAAGCTGTATTAGAAGCTACAAACAAGATAACTGCAAAGGACACACATGGCGGCATCACGGTTCCCAGCGTGGTTCTCCGTGTCCCAATACTGTACGGGTCCTGCGAGCCATCAGAGAGTGCCGTGAACATCCTCATGAAGCAGATTTGGTCTTCGCAAGAGCTAAGCCCCACCGATCCCAAGATCAAAGTCGACGACTATGCTCAGCGCTTCCCCACAAACACGCAGGATGTGGCCCGCGTCTGCCTGGACGTTAGCAAGCTCTATCTGGAGCCAGGAGACAAGATGGATCTCCCCAATATACTACAATTCTCGTCTGAGGATAAGATGACAAAATGGGAGATTGTGCAGGAGTTTGCGGACATTCTAGGGCTGCCGCTCGAGAACATGGAGTCATTCAAGCCCAACGAGGAGCAGCAGGATGGCGTTAAGCGGCCATATGACTGTCATCTTGATACTGGTGCTCTCAAGGAGCTTGGGATCGATGTCGGTACTGTGGGCTTTAGGACCTGGTGGTGAGCATGGCAGGATAGCAAACCTGTTATCAAAGTGGCTAACAGATTGCAGGAGACGGGAGCTTGGTGCTTTCCGCCATTGATTTGGCGTAGTAAGTACGTATAATTACACTTCAGACTGGGTAGGTATCTGCTCCACCTAGATAACGATACTGAGATTCCCAAGCACGCGCACGTGTTGCCATCAAGTGAACTGCCCTGAATGTAGCCCTTCTTTACCATCTCTCCGCGCAGCCTTTCTGATGTGAACTTTCCCTTCTAGCATTTGGATGAGTCGTGGCTTCGGAGGTCTACAAGCCGAGAATCGCTTGGATGCATCCCAACAACGCATGTCAAAATACTCCACCAATACAGGCTACAAGTCCGTCGATTCTGGTAAACAAGCCAGTTGATCTGCAGGAAAGACGGCGGCCTGACCCGTTCATGCCAGTCAGCGACAAGATGCATGGGCGACATACTCCTCGAACCTATACCTGATCTCTGGGCGCGGTCTACCCAAATCGGACACGGAACCACGCGAGTCATCTCCGCGAACGTAGATTTATCCAAGATTTAGCACTCGAGACACTGTTCACCCGCGATATCTCCCCACTAAATCTCAGATCTCGTCATAGCTTGCCAATCTCATGTTTGCTCGGCGGTCCTACCGAGACCATGCTCCCCCACAGCACAATATCCTCATCCTATCACAGCCCTAGCCTCGGAGCTGCCCTTGCAGCTGTTCCTCTGTTCTGGAACATCTTCCCCGCGTTAGCCATGCTACATAAAGTGCCCAAATGCGTGTCCCTAGAAACAATAAATGAGTTGATCGAAAGGTTTGGTCGTTCTGGAATCCACAGCGAATAAAGTCATATTGCCGAAGTCATATTGCCGAAGCCTCCCCTTCTTTCTCCCAGTCTTTGCTCTTCTTCTTCACCGTCCACAGCATGGCTCTCCTAGGCTTCTGCGCTCAGCATGGCTTGCTCTTCTATACTGTCCAAATGGCTTTAGCTTCCTTGTCTCTAGCTGCTTCTCATAACAATGCTGGTGTCTTGAATTTCGGAATAGCATCAGGATACAGCTCCAAGGTCTACAATGCCTCAGCAGCCCCAACAGCTACCTCGGTCAACCGAGACTTCTCTGACCAGGCGCTTGCATTTCTCTGGGATCAGGTTGGACCCGTAGCTACTGGACCAGTTACTACTACTATTTCGCCGACACCTGAACCTTCGGTCTATCCTACTCCTGGAGTCATGCACCCACTGGTTGCTTCAAGTGACAAAAGTCTGGACGGAGTCAAGCTGCCAAAGAACTTCAAGTGGGGAATCGCATCCTCGGCATACCAAATCGAAGGCGCTGCAAAAGACGAAGGAAAAGGGCCTTCAATATGGGACCTACTTGCTCATCGTGTGCCGAACCAGGTAGCCGACAACACCACTGCCGATGTTGTGGCCGAGCACTACTATCTCTACAAACAAGACTTTGCCCGGTTGAAAAGTTTCGGCGTCACGGGCTTTAGCCCGAGCATAAGCTGGCCACGCATTTTCCCCTTCGGCAAAGGCCCTGTGAACGAAGCAGGCGTCAATCACTACGACGATGTTATCGACGAACTAGTCAAGAACGGCATTTCCCCCGCTGTGACGCTGTTCCATTGGGATACTCCGCTAGCTCTCTTCAACGAGTACGGTGCATGGACAAATCCGCATATCGTTGACGACTTCTTCAACTACGCAAAGTTCATCATCAGCCGATACGACAAGTACGTTGATACATGGTACACGATAAACGAGCCTCAATACTGTAATTGGCAGTACAGCTATTACCCGGCCGGCAAATACTACCCGGCATACAACGGCGTGACGGGAGGGTTGAAAGCGCGTTTTCTGTGCGGCCATTACACGCTTCTGGCGCACGCAAAGGTAGCGAAATGGTACCACGAAGAATTCAAGGGAAAAGGCCGCATCACCTTCAAGAACTCGGGCAACTACTACGAAGCCAATTCAACGTCCAAGGCCGACGAAGTAGCCAGGCAGAGGAATTTTGACTTCGCCGTAGGGTGGTTTGGAGGGCCTTGGACGGACGGCGACTACCCAAAGAGCCTGAAAGATACTCTAGGAGACTTGTTACCGACGTTTTCATCCAAGGAGAAGGCTTTGATCAAAGGATCTTGCGATTTCTATGCCATCGATGGGTATTCTTCTTTCTACGCGTTCGAGGTTGAAGGCGGTGTTGAGGCATGCGCGTCCAACAGTTCGAGCCCAGCGTACCCCGAATGTGCTGGCAGTGCTTCGACGGATCCCGACGGCTTCCCTATTGGACCGGCAGCAGATGCTGCATTGTCCTGGCTCTATGACACGCCTACCGGCATCCGCAGGTTCTTGAAGTATCTCACGACGGAGCTGTTCCCGACGATTCCTGACATCGTGATCACGGAGTTTGGCTTCGCGGAGCCATTTGAGTCTCAGCTCACGAATCTGAACCAGATACTGTGGGATCTTCGCCGTGCTGACTATTACCAGAATTATCTAGATAACATCCTCGCATCTATTGTGTACGACAAAGTTAATGTGACGGGCGCGTGGGCTTGGGCAATCTGTGAGTTCCCACCATTCGCAGCTCACATTCAATAGCGGTGCAGCTAACTCGAGCAGTCGACAACTTTGAATGGGGATCCGGCACTAGTGTCCGTTTTGGGCTGCAATATGTGAACTACACAGACCTGACAAGAACACCAAAGGCGAGCATGTTCCAGCTACTGAACTGGTTCAAAGAGCACACCGAGTCTAGCAACTCGACAATGAGGTTGATGTAGACGCGTATGAGACAAAGAGTGCGGGGGGGGGCAGCATTTGTTGTACATATATAGTAGTAATAGATGTATAATCAACATGAAGAGTTGATCCCACTAAAGCACTGCGGGCCCTGTTTCTGGTCTACTAGGGTCTCTCAACAGCCAACAAAGCTAGGGATGATGTGCCGATGGCATCATGCGTGCTTGCAGTTGCTGCAGGCATCTTGTCCATGGATCCCTCGAGCCAGAGCTGGGGAGCGGGTGAGACAGGGTACTTCGTCAGCTTCACGTTTGCACGCACCTCACCACGACGCGGCGCTGTATGACTGAGACTGACGCCAGCGTGCTGAGCGACTACTGACTACTGCGCACGCTGCCGTCTTGTTGGATGCATGTCAGGTGCGTGAAGGCGGTTGTTTCTTATCGGACAGCCCCCCGCTAGCCCATGATGCAGCCATCATGCCCGCCGTCCCGTAGGTAGGGAGCATACTTCTACACGTGAACTGCAGCGCTGGACACCCGAACGAGTGCACTGTTCTTCTCCTGCGTGCTCCGCCTGCCTTTCACTGCGCTGCCTCGTGTCTGCTTCGTCGGCCTTTCTCGTGCGTTGTCCCCGGGCTCAAAGCTGGTTTATTGCCCTTGCCGGAAGCGTCTAGAGGCCCACGGGCATCGGCGTACTACAACATTACCGCGAGCTCAACGTCAAGCCAACCTGCCATCCTCCCCGCCACAGCCCCAGATTCCCGAGCACGTAGTCTTGGAGTCCCCTAAGCCTGGAGTTTGCGACCTGCTATCGAGCCACCAGCATCTTGCCTTGCCACTTCTCTCCGCCACCCGCGGGCTGTCCAAGTGCTCTCATCCATCAGTCCAGACCCTCCAACCGCCCGAGAGCTCACCGCAGGCCGAACATACCTCCGAAGGCCCACCTGAACCGCCGGGACCCTCACGTCCAGCTACACCGTGCTCCAGGACCTACGAATGCGGCTGCTCTGACCCAAGGTTGCCAGCGCGGTACCCCGTTGACTAGCACCCACGTCCGCAGTTTCGCGGAAGACCCTCTTCAGCACTTCGTCCTGGCCGACGAAACTCCCCCGAACCTTCCTACCCCATTCACTTCCGACCACCCATCCATTTCGACCTCCCGAACTTCTACTTCCCATCGAATCTCTGCCCAACCAGCCCTCCAACATAATACATCTATACCCAGTGCCTCCGGCGTTCCAGGCACCCACCGTACAACCCCGGCAATACCTACACCAGCTCCCAAGCGCCGGCGTAGTCTTTCCAGCAGCTCAGAGAACTCGGACAGTGCCGACGGGACTGCAAACAGAGGCAGGCCCTCAAATCACGAGTCGAAGCGTAGGCGCCGAGCTGACGGGACAATGCGCCTTGATTCCGAAACGACAAAACCGTCCCAGTCCCCTTCACAGACCTACTCCAACGGCTCGACTCGCTCGCCTGGTTCGCGGGTGAGTCTGGGCAAGATTGCGAACGGAAACCCCCACATCAAGTCCGAGAGCAACGGCTCGGCAGCGTCGTATACCAATGGAAACGCGGTGTCAAACGGCCGGCCGTCGCAATTAGCCCCGTCGTTCTACGGCCATGATCGAGGGGAGCTCACGCGGATACTGATACAGAGTTTGACGGACTTGGGATATCATGGTGCCGCCGGTGCGTTGAGCCAGGAGAGTGGTTTCGAGGTTGAGGGACCGACCGTTGCCGCATTTCGGAGTGCAGTTCTACAAGGCGATTGGGCTGAAGCGGAGGCGTTATTATTTGGCACCCACTCTTACGACAGCGGGGGCGGTGTGGGGTTGCGTGGTGCAGGTGGAGGGGCGACTTTTGGCGGCAAATCACACGGAAAGGCGCCCCGGGATTCTTCGTGGTCACCATCACGGCAAACCGGTGGGTTGACGCTTGCGGAGGGCGCGAATGAGAATGAGATGAAGTTCTGGATGAGGCAGCAGAAATATCTGGAACTTCTCGAAACGCGAGATCTAGGAAGTGCTCTGATGGTTTTGAGGCAGGAATTAACACCTCTGCATCAAGACGAGGGGCGGCTCCACGCCCTTTCAAGGTAAAACTATCAATTTCTGCGAAACAGTGAACTGTACTAACACGAGTAGTCTCATGATGTGCCAGTCTGCCGATGACCTCAAATATCAAGCGCAATGGGATGGTGCAGGAGGAGAATCAAGATCAGTACTTCTCTCAGAGCTTTCAAGTACGATATAGATCCTAAACCACGTCAATTCTCTTGCTGACAGTTCACAGAGTCAATATCACCCAGCGTAATGATACCCGAACATCGACTAGCAATCCTTCTAGATCAACTAAAAACCAGCTGGATATCGGATTGTCTTTACCACAATACCGCGACTCCTCCTTCGTTGTATGTTGACCATACTTGTGAGCGCGATGATCTCCCCTTGAAGACTGTCTTAGAACTGCGGCATCATACCGACGAGGTGTGGTTCTTACGGTTCTCTCATGACGGGACGAAATTAGCCACGACAAGTAAAGATGCTACTGTCATTATCTATGAAACAACAACATACAAAGTTCTTCACAGGCTGACCGCTCACGAGAGCGGTGTATGCTACGTTGCCTGGAGTCCGGACGACACTAAGCTCATCACGTGCGCACAAGCTCAGGATAACACTGCGCGAATATGGGATACTAAGGTGTGTAATTTAACGCCAGTATTGCCGCAGGGTATTGCTAATAAATGAATAGAACGGCAGGTTACTCACCACCATCACCGAATTCTCATATCCGGTCACGTCCGCAGCATGGGCTCCCAACGGCGAATCCTTCGTAGTCGGCTCCCAAGACACGGCTCACGGGCTCTGCCTCTGGAACGTGCAAGGCGAGAAGCTCTTCGAATGGACCGAAGGCAGCCTCCGCGTGCACGATCTCGCGGTGTCCCCCGACGGACAGCGTCTCGTGGTTCTCCTTGAGCACCGCATCCTGGTATATGACTTCGTCACCCGCGAGAAACTGTGCGAATGGGCTCTCGACGACGTCAAACTGACCTCGGTGAACATCAGCCAGGACTCCCGCCACATGCTCATCAGCATGAACGACAACAAGATCCGCCTCATGGACATCGACACCGGCGACGTGAGGCAGACGTTCACGGGGCAGACGCAGACGATCTATATCATCCGGAGCTCGTTTGGGGGCGCGAATGAGAATTTCGTCGTCTCGGGGAGTGAAGGTATGGCATCGATCACACACCGCTATTGATTTTTGAGAGGTGCTAACTGAAGATAGATTCTCGAGTCTACATTTGGCGAACGAACGGCCATCTCGTCGAGAAACTGGACGCGCACCCTGGTGGATGCGTGAACGCGGTCGCGTGGCATCCTACAGACCCGAGGGTGTTTGCATCTGCGGGCGATGACAAGAAAGTGCGAATGTAAGAATATCCCCCAATTTTCCCATTTCCCCACGATTGTCAAACCTGACTAACGAACCCGCGCAGTTGGAAACCTTCCCCATCAAGCTCAAACGGGTACGGGCGGTAACGGCTCCTTGTCGCTTCGGGAACATCCACGATGAACTGCTTGGAATCGGGTCCGGTTATGCCCGTCAGCGTCCAGCAGCAGACTCCGCAATGTTCTTTTCTCCCTTTCTTTTCGGTTTTCTTGGTATTGAATTTGAAGCATTTGCAGGCGATTGATGCGTTTCAGACACCGAAGACTACATGCCCCCCCCCTTTTTCAGCACCATGGTATCATTTTTTCGGAGTTGCGGAACGCGCCCCCCTGCGCAGAGCGGCGGGATGGATGGGGTGAGGGAGATGTTGGGTTTGGTTTGGGAATGCTGGGTGCGGCTGGGGAGGGGGGCTGTTTATTGCGTTGCGGGAGGCATGGGCGGGCTTTGTAGAGGGCTGCGAGTATATAACTTCAACTCTCCTTCCATCACACTCTCAATCTGTGTACAACATGTTGCCACTATCTAGAGGGGCCTCGTGAGTTTACTAGTGGTTCAAAATGCCGTATTCAGAATGCTGAAAATTCTGTGAGGTGCCTCAAGCAGTGGTAATCGAGTGTATGGGGATTCTATCAGCAAGCGAGTGGGTATAAACATCTATGTATGTAAGTACCTAGGCGACCCGACCGTCAGGAGCCCGAGAAGCTTGCGCGAAGAAAAGTGATGAACAAGAAGATGAATAGGTAGGTATCAAGAAGAAAAAAGCCCAAAAGCGGCAACACACGAACTCGCTACGCCTAGCTAGCTGTCGGCAGGATATCTCGCAGGAAAGAACCGCAACAAAAAGCACCGCTCCAGACATGATCACCCACACACGTAACCGAACACCCACCGACGAGAAAGATTTCATCAAGCGACCATCGCCTGATATCCCACCCCCTCGCGTTCACGACCTCCGCTCTCCCGCTCGCGTTCCAGTTCGCGCTCCCGCTCAATCTGCAAACTGCGCTGCTGATCCAGCTTCGCCTGCGCCATGCTCGCCTTCGCCGCCTCCTGCAACTGCTCCCGCACTCTCCGCCCCTCCCGCTCCTCCTCATCGCTGCCCAACAGCCTCCCAGGACTCCCCGAGTAGCGCTGCTCGCGCGGCGGGCTCCCGGTACTCGCAGCCTCGAACCCCTCGTCTTCGCTCGCCACCCCACCGCTTAAGCCGCCGACGCCAGACCCGGATCCCACGCTCAGCCCCGCCAGCCCGAGGCCCATACCGCGCAGCTCGCCCTCGCGGACCTCCTTCCAGCTGCACTTTGCGTGCTTCTTCGTGCAGCCCATGCACGCCGTAAGGTTCTTGAGGCAGTCCATGTGCAGGCGCCGGCAGCGGTCGCAGGGGGGTAGGATGCGTTCGCCTTTGGCGAGGGTTTCCATGCGGTGCACCATCTCGGCTTTGAAGGGCCCGCCGTCGTCCTTTTCCGTGGGTGGGGCGCCGCGCGGGGTGGGCGCAGGGAGCAGGGAGGCGGGGGTGCCGGGGATGGGGACGGGGGAGTTGTTTTGCAGGAGGAGTTGGGCGATTTCGGCGTCCGTCATTTGGGTGGTTGGTGGGATGGTTGAGGGGGTTACGGAGGGGGGCTGCGAGCTGCTGGATTTGACTGTGGTTTTTGTTGATTGGCCAGGGGTTGCGGGGTGGGAGGAGGGTTGCGGGCCCGAGGATGTGCGGCGGGCTTCACCGTTTGAGGGTTGAGAGGGCCGGCGGTCGCTGAGGGTGAAGAACTTGTTGAGGAGGTCCTGGCGGGTGGTAGTGGAGGCGCCGCTGCGGGAGGATTCGGCGTTGGGGCCGTTTTGGTCGGCTGGTGGGCGAGCATTTACGGCGACAAAGCCTTGGGAGGGTTGCGAGAGGAGACTGGCAAGGGTGGAGCTGGCGGCCTGGGCTGCGCCGTTCATTAGGGCGACGTTAGAGGGGCTTGTGGCACGGATGGGGGGCGCAGGACTGGCAGTTGCTCTTCGGTCTAGAATTGCTTGCTTGCGGCCTTTGAGGCGGTGGTTGAGCTGTCTTGTTCGCGCAGCGACTGAACATAGTTAGCAACTACATAGGGAGGATATAGGCTTTCCGTACCTTGATCCGCCAATTGACATATCTGCGCCAAGTTTTTCTCCAGTATCTCCAACGTTCCTAATTCCTTCTCTTCGTCTTCGGTGATGGGCTGTGGCGGGATCATCTTCTGTGGGATTCCTGACGATATCAAGACAAAGTCCTCCTCGGAGATTTGCACGCGACATTGCTTCGTGTAGAACTGGCAGACGCGAATGCCCTCGCTCATCTGGCCCAGTTGGAATTGCTCAGGCTTGTTCCGCGCGAATTCGACGACGTCAAGCCATGACACTGTCGTCCCATCCTTCCCATGCGACTTCAGGACCCGTGGTGGCCCGTCGAACAGCCTCTCAAAGCGCTTGATCAGAATTGGGCCGAGTGGACGGGCACCGAGGTTGCATGCCATGGACTCATGGCGGTCGAGGACGCCCTGGTAGTCGTTCAAGAGCGTGAGAATGTTGGGAAGCGTGTCGTCGTTGGTAATCAGCGGCAGGTCGTCGTTGCAGTGGCGGGCCAGGTAGTTGATCTGGAGGTGGTTGTGGGTCTTGGCCGCTTTGTGCAGCGGCGGATGCAGCTGGTCGTGGGACGGACTGCGCTTGCGCTTGAGGTCGTTCATGGTCAGAGTCTCGCTCTGCGTGGCAGTATCGACGTTGCTCATGGCGAGGATGAGGGCAGCGGAGGTTAGAGAACACACGGAAGGGCGAAGGGAGGGGGGACGACGCCGTCCGGAGTGGTTTCTGGGTGGTGGTGGTGTGCGGCAGGGTCAGGAATCTAGAAGGGTGGAGACGGCTCGCGGGAATTGAGCGGGACGCAGGACGCGTCGCCCGAAAGAGCAGTTCGCTCAATCCTCCCACACCATGCGATGCACCTCGGCAGGCGTGCAGCGGCGGCAGAATGGTCTGGCCAGTAGCACAGCGAGCCGGGCGTGATTTTGGGCGGATTAACGGCAATTGTCCACGGAGAGTGGTGGAGGGAGGAGTTCCAGACTGCAAACTAGGGGGAGGAGAGGAGGCCGGAAGTTTGCGACAAAGAACCGCTGCTGGCCAGCGGAGCAGTACGGTCGACTGTACGTGGGAGAGGATATATCCGTCCATCGAAGCGCGGAGCACAAATAGACTAACAGCTGCAGAACTGAAAATTATTATCTCTCAAAGTACTGTCTTAGCAAACGCCATAGGCTTGATAAGAGCTCATAGATTTAACAGGAATCGTGATTTTCACCCAAGAATCTAGTACAGTCTAGTTGTAGAAGATTGCTTCTGGTTCGCCGCAACACTCCACGGTGTGTTCTACTCATACAACATCAGCATACACTACCGCGCGATATATGTTGCATGCTCATTAGGAAGCCCTAGTCTATCTCTACAGCTCTAGCATCAAATTTGTGTGAGGGTACATCTTATCGTTGTAATTCTTGGAAGTGTTCTCGAAGCCTCCCACGCTCCGATACCAACTCGCCCACCTCCTCTCCAGTCCACCGTACCCGCTGTACTAGCCAGCGGAGGCCTTCTCTCCGGCCAATCGAACCCTGTCTCCCGCGGGGTCCGCCGGCCAGCATTGCGGAAATCCCTCACACCAACTCGCCGCACGGCGCAGGACGCCAACCGTGCCGGGCTGTGATGCCAAACCCCCGTCGTGCAGCACTCTCACATGAAGGCGGAACGACTCCCCAAATGCTCCACTTCCGCTCCGGCCTACGGAGATGTGCTCCGACCAGTCGGGAGGGGGACTGACGACAACTCTAGTATGCACAAGGTCCTTCTAGACTCGATTGTTTGAGGAGGGGAACATCGCGAAGAGCACAGCTTCAACTTGAGAGATGATTGGGGAGGTTGAAAACATCTGATGCTATGTGCGGCGCAAGTTTTCCCCAACTCTTCTGGGCGTAGAAATTCACTCAGCTTTTGGAATGCTGAAATAGGATCCTATTGGTCCAATCTAACTTGACTTGTCCAAACAGCGCTCTCACAAGTTTCTCAGTGCAGTTGAAAGTGTTCAAGTTGCTGAATGCTTCGCCGCTGTGCAAACCCGCAGACCTCTCCCATTTCCGCCAAGCGCCACCGGTCACGTGCCTCAAATCTTCAGCCCCACCATCCCGCTCTGCACCTCGACTTCAACCGCGTCCCACAAACATCAACACGAAAACGCCTACCCAGCACCCAACATCCACTCAACCTCACGACAAACCCCCATAGCTCCCACCTCTCCTCTCCAAACCCAATGTCAGACCGCGGCGCATTCCGAGGCGGGCGCGGCGGTGGTCGCGGCGGCGGGGAGCACCACCGCGGCGGCAGGGGTGGAGCTCGGGGCGGAGGAGCTGCCGCAACGACGGAACGGCCCAAGAAGGAGAACATCCTCGATCTCAACAAGTACATGGACAAGCCGATCACGGTGAAGTTCTCGGGGGGGCGGGAAGGTAAGATTGAATGGTTTTCTCATGCGCGTTCTGCGATTTCGAGTGTTGGAGGAGTGAGGGGGGGGGATTGGGATGGCAGTGCGGTTTTTCGGTGGTGCTAATGGGTCGCAGTTACTGGGATCCTGAAGGGGCATGATCAGCTTATGAATCTGGTGTTGGATGAGGCAAAGGAGATTACGAGAGGTGGGTTGGACGGGGCTTTTCTGTGTCCTCTTAGGTCGTGGACGAAGCTGATGGTTTCTTAGATGATGAGGGCAATGAGGGCTCGAGAGATCTAGGTCTACTAGTCGCCCGCGGCACGCTCCTAGTCCTCATTTCCCCGATCGATGGCAAAGAAGAGATCGCGAACCCGTTCCTGAACGCCGACGACGACGATTGAGAGATGTGCAATAGGATATGTGCTTTTGCGACAGCCTTGAGGGCGAAAAATTTACGAGGATTGTGGGGAGGTGATACCCGCGGCACGAGGGACCTGAGCTACAGTTGAGCGAGATGCTAGACCCGAGCAACCACATGCAGTGGTAAAGCAGTTGCAAAACGTTTAGAATGCGAGGGCAAATTGGTGGTCAGGATACCATGGCATACAGTTCTGCCATCCAGACTAAAGGCTAAAAAGAGCTTTGGACCCTTGGAAAACATGTTGAAGCGCCTTATACCATGGTGAACGAGAATATGAATGCCACTGACCTAGGACTGTAGATTGGGTTCCCTTTTTGCAGAGCTGAAAGCAAATCTCAAATCGCATGATGATTGGAACCGTTTGCCACGTCGATGTCGGCGTTTGAAGGACCCTAAGACTGCTAAGCTATCCTTGCCGCAGTTTCCCATCGTCAGTACTTGCTAACGGGTGCAGACCACATAGATCCGTGATACCAATCTCCACCATCTACGCAGCTTGCTACACTTCTTCTTTAGCACCTGATTTCACTCTCTATCATCATTGCTTCACCGTATCAGCCTCCACCAACCCCGGGCCGAGTCACAGTCTCCATGGAGGCTTAAGAAAAAGGTAATTTTGATCCCCTCCGCTCCCCCCCACTCCATCGCAGTGCTCGCATCTCCTAATTGAAACCACTCGATCCCCAACTGCCCTGAAGAAAGAAAGACGGTCATGACCGGCGGCGGCCAGTCTTTTGTAGGAGAAATCTAGCGCCAAGCCATAGAAGCATGTGACAGGCACACGATAAGGAGCATGGGACCACGTTGAACACGAAAGAGGCGGGCACACTCTGCAAACCGTGCTCCCTTGCGCACACCTGTCTGCCGCTGCTTGGGGTGCCTCAACGTATTTGCAACAAGAGGAAAGGGACAGGAACTCTTAGCTTTTGGCTATGTGGAAAACGTGATGAGGCGCTTCAGGCAGTGGCAGACAGGTGCAGCTTATGAAACAACGTGGAAGTTTAGTGTATAAAAGAATCCCATTATCTCGTATACTTTTCCATCCCATCATCCCTCATTCATCATATATAATACACGAAAACAGGTCGCCATCCATACTCCATACTCACAAGAGAAGAAGAAAGTTCACTACCTAGGCCCCGTTTCCCCGATAACTCAGCACCCCTCAAACGCATCTAATAAGGCGTATTCGCCTTCTTGATACCCTCCCAGTCCGCACCCCTCTCGCCACCCTGATGCGCAGTCGCACCAGCGATGTTTGTGTTCCCATCCGTGCCGCCCGCGCCGTCGCCGTACTTGCCCACGTTCATGGGAAGGCCGGTGTGCGGCTCCGTCACGACGCCTTGGTTGGCGGAGTTGCCGTATCCAGGGTGCATTTCAGATCTAACACAACATTCGTCAGCTCGCTTCAACTTTTAGGGGGGTTGTAGATGGGTATAGTAACTTACGAATCAGAACCCAAGCCAGTCGACTGCCCGGTGGCTCCGTAGCCCTCCCCAGCCTGCGCCGCAGGATGGTTAGCCGGCGGGTCTTTGTGGAGCTTGTTGCGTCCGCTCTTATCAGCTTCGTAGGCGCCAGCTCCAATCCCCGCTGCACCCACACCAGCGCCGGCCGCGCCGTACTCGCCCGATCTCCTGCTCTCATCGGTAGTCTCGCCAGCGTGCTTGTCCTTGTCGCGATGCAAGAAGCCGAATAGCCCGCCCTTGGACTCCTTCTTCCGCTGCTTCTCCGCCTCCTTCTCCTCCATCTCGCGCTTCGCAGCCAACGCCTCCTCGCGGTGCTTAGCATCCCGATCGAGCAGTTTCTGGTCATACGCTTTCGGGTCGCTAAGGTCGGCGGTACCTTGCTGGCCGTGGTTGTGCTTCTCAGCCAAGCCGGCGGAGCCCATGCCGCCTACGACGCCTGTGGTGGCATATTCGTGGTGGGTGGGTGTGGCGGTTGTGTCCTGGTCTTTGTGATGGAACAACCCACCCTTCTCCTGCGTGGTGTTGTCGTGCTTCGAGAGCTCGTGCGCGCCAACGCCTGCAGCACCAACACCAGCGCCCGCAGCAGCGTACTCGCCTTTGTGTGAGCGGGGCTCAGTGGTATCGTGAGTGTGGGAGTGCCTGTCCCCGTATCCGGCCTGCTGGGTAGACTGAGAAGGCTCGGCAGCGGTCTTGTCCTTGTGGGAAAATAGGCCGTGTTTCTTCTCCTCATCGTGTTTGGAGAGCTCGTGAGCACCGACCGCACCAGCACCAAGGGCACCTCCCCCTAGAGCAGCGTCACGGCCCAAGTGGGAGTCGTGCGGCTGCTGTTGAGTTGACTGGGTAGTATTTCCGGCCTCGGGTCCACCCACGACTTGGTCGCCATAGTGTTTGTAGGCCTCATCGGCGCCGAGACCCGTTGCTCCAGCGCCGCCGACGAGTGCGGCATCCCGGCCGTAATGGTGCTGCTGGGTAGAGTCCTGGGCTCGAGTGGACGACGGGTCGTAACGCTGCTCGCCGACGGAAGAAGAGGGCTGCGTGTTGCGATGTTGATCGTATTCGTGGGCACCAAGACCTCCAGCACCAATAGCGCCGGCGCCTAGAGCTGCGTCACGGCCGTGGTGCTCAGAGGAGCGAGGGGAGCCTCCAATGCCTCCTTCGCGGATGGCAGATTCGTAGGGCTGGTGGGCGCCTGCGGCAGCTTCACGGTGCTGCTCAATGGCGCGCTGAGCAGCTGAGGATCGGAGTGAATCACCAGCACCCGTGGGAGAGGTGGGAGAAGTGGTAGAGGTAGGAGAAGAGAAGGCGGCCCCACCGAAAGCGCTCGGGTCGTCGCGTCGGATCTGGGTTTGGCCACCTGAATGCTTGTTGGCTTCATATTCTCCGGCACCAACAGCTCCAGCACCGCCAGCCAAAGCGGCATCGCGACCGTAGTGATGGTCGGATGACTGGGTAGTGTCCTGGGGACCGGTGTGCTGTTTCAGAGCCTCGTCACCGCCCTGACCGGCACCAAGCTGGCCAGTATGGCGGAGCTGGTGTTGCTCTGGACTACCTGTGTTCTGGGCACCGGTACCAGATGTGGCTGAGGGGTCATAACGTTGGTCATCGCCATGATGCTTTCCCGCCTCATAGGCTCCGACGCCTGCAGCTCCGGCGCCACCAGCGACCGCGGCATCGCGGCCATAGTGATGCTGGCCTGCGGTGTTCTCCTCTGCTTTAGCAGGATCGGACTTGACGCGGGGATCTAGCTTGTTCGCGATGTTGGAGTCGTGAGGTCCGGCAGTGGTACGATCTTTCATCTTCTCAGGCTCGGGTTGCACCCTCGGGTCAAGAATGTTAGCAGCGTTGCTGTCATGGGGTCCGATCGTCTTCGAGGCTGGGCCCGTATCCTGACGCTCGCGATTGGCTTCGTAGGCTCCAGCTCCTAGAGCTCCGGCACCTCCCACTACAGCAGCATCTCGACCATAGTGGTGGTCTTTAGAGTCTTTCTCCTCCTGGGCAAGCTCGTCAGATGTCTTATCCTTCTTGTCACGATGAAGAAATCCGAGCAGTCCGCCTCCACTCTTCTTGTCTTGCTCCTTCTCATACTTCTTCTCATCCTTGCTCTGCTCCTTCTCATACTTCTTTTCGTCCTTCTTGTACTCCCTGTCAAGCTTCTTCTGCTCTTTCTCATGCTGCTTCTCCACTTTCTTCGTCTCCTTCTCAAGGCTCTTGTTGTCTTGATATCCTGGAGCGACAGTCTCGTCACGATGCTTGTTTGCTTCGTAGAGACCGCCAGCACCAGCAGCTCCTCCTCCTACAAGCGCAGCATCCCTGCCATAGTGGTGCTGGGAAGTAGGCTCTTCTTGCTGGGACAGAGGCTCATGGGCCTGGGAAAGCGGCTGTTGGCTCTGTGAGAGAGGCTGGTTCTGAGAGGTGGGTGCGGCATTGTCGTGATGATGCTTGTTGGCTTCGTAAAGCCCTCCAGCGCCGGCAGCTGCTCCTCCTCCAAGCGCGGCATCGCGGCCGTAGTGATGTTGCGAGGATGGATCTTCTCGCTGGGATAGAGGCTCCTGGCTTCGAGAAAGGGGCTCTTGGGACTGTTGGGTCTGCGAGAGAGGCTCGTTTTGAGAGCCAAATGGGGCACTTTCGTTATGGTGCTTATTGGCTTCGTAAAGGCCTCCAGCGCCGGCAGCTCCTCCTCCTACAAGCGCGGCATCGCGGCCATAGTGATGTTGCGAGGATGGCTCTTCTCGCTGGGAGAGAGGGTCCTGGCTACGAGAAAGGGGCTCTTGGTACTGCTGGCTCTGGGAAAGAGGCTGACTCTGAGAAGTAGGCACTGCAGATTCGTTGTGGTGCTTGTTAGCTTCGTAGAGACCACCGGTTGCAGCAGCTCCACCTCCTACAAGTCCTGCATCACGGCCATAGTGATGCTGGGAGGAAGGATCCTGGCTTTGAGGAATTGACTCCTGCGCCAGAGCATGAGGTTGTGGGGCTTCAGAAATTGGCTGTTGGCCCTGGGAGAAGGACTGGTCCTGGGACGATGGCGTGGCCCGGTCATTGTGGTGCTTAGTAGCCTCATAGAGTCCACCTGCACCCGCTGCCCCCCCTCCAACGAGTGCTGCGTCACGTCCATAATGATGTTCAGACGAAGTAGGCGCTTGGCGCGTATCCGAAGAGAGCGCCGTACCTGGCTCGCGGTCGGATTCGTGGATTCCTCGGCCATGTCCTACTCCCGCGGATTCCAGACCAGCACCACGCTGTTGCGAGCCGGACGTGAATCCCGGCTCTTCACGCTCATCAGCCGGCGTGGCGTCGGGAAAGGCACCTGGAACATGAGGATCGAGTCTGTTCGCGGTGTCTGTTCCGTGTGGACCGGGGATGACAGTAGCATGGTGCTCATCCGCCGAGCATGGGTCTCCTTTGAAAGTATGGCCATGGCCGGCATGTTCGTGGTCATGCTCGTTGTAAGCAGTCTGCGCAGCGGCTGTTGCCAAGTCAGGCTTCTGCTCGCCCCTGCGGGCTTCGGTGTTGGAAAGGTATCCGTGGCTAGGCTGAGTGGAAGAGGACTGGCCGGTGGAGGATACACCTCCTGCCAATGGGAAGGCACGGTCACCAGTGAGGCCGTCGTTGGAGGTCTGACGCCCCGAAGTGTTCGAGAGCCAGCTATCGTTACCACTGTCGAAGTCAGCATGTTGAGATCTTGATATATATCTCGAGGCTTTTCTACCTCTTTGCAGTGCGATCAGGAAGAATAGTCGACTCCTGAGTAGGGTGTCCCATTATGCCGTCCTTGACGCCAATAGTGCTCGCCTGGTCGGCAGCTCCGGGCCTTGACAGACTTTCGGGCTGCAGACTGCCGCCAGTAGAAGTCGGGTGTGAGGAGGTCGAAGTAGTCGTGCCAGTCGTGGTCGAAGTAGTCGTGTTTGGGCCAGTCGTGTTATGGGTGAACTGATCGTAGATGGGGCTTTGACTGTGGTTAGTTTGTGATTAAAAGAAGTCTAAGATCAAGATGTGAGGCTGTCTTACTGCTCGATTTCTGAACCCTTTGCAGCTCCCAGATGGCTTCCCTCTCCGGTCAATGCACCAGTGACGCCGGGCGGGTGATGTGCGCCCGCAGTGGCAGGCTCTCCTTGACCAGAGACTTGATCGTCATGTTTTTGGCTGGGGGAGCTGTGGGGGATTAGCAGGGAGGCAGGGACTGGGAGCTGCCGCCTTACAGGATCTTCTTGAGCTTGTCCATGGTGACAAGGTTCTCGGGCTCGAATTGGAGAGTGAGACAAGGACAAGGAGAACGGGAAGAGTGTACTGAGCCACAGAACTAGGTGGGAGGTGGGTATTAGTAGTCTGGGCGCAGGTGGTGAAAGTAGGCTGTCTCTTATAGCAATGACCTCATGCATGGGTAGCGCCATTGCCAGAAAGGCATCACCAGCAGCCACGGGACTTCACATCTGGGAAGAGGGGCACTCGAGCACGCTCCATGGCGTTGGGATTAGCTAGTTGCGGCAAGCTTCGATGTCAATTCTGTCCCGTCAGTGGCTACTTGCTGCGTTCACGGTCGATATCTGGTCGAGCCTAGACTGGCCTTCCAATACTTGCAGCATCTGCTGCCGCGTGGTGCAGTAGCGGGGTCATGGAGCGGCGGTGAGTGGTGATGGAATTCACACAAACCGGCACGTCGTCCCTCTTGTACTCCATGACGCAGTTGATGCGCCGATCAGGTTACCCCACAATTCAAAAGAGCAGAGAAGTGGCGCGTGACGCACCGCCACACTGGAACCGTCTCAGGGTCCGGTTGAGTTCTGGAAGCATGCATCGCGAGTGGGATGTCTCCGGGCGTGGTGTTGAGTGGGGTGATTGCGAGCTAGGGAATACCAACCTATTTGTCACTGTTTTGGTGTTTCGATACGCTCCCTCTACTTGAAGCCGCTCGTGACATCGTCGTACACGTACAGCGGGCTCTCGGGATACTTAGCGGGCCAATCCAGAAAGTAGATACCTGCCTAGAGGTAGGTAGTGCGGTCAATATAAGCATCGTGTATACATACCAGCTACTCTATAACGCCGTGTCGAAATCCCACAAGGCGCAGGACGAGGTCCTGGAAGAGCCTCAACCGCCCAGAGTGCCACGCAATGCTTGTCGTCCTAGAGCGCTCCGTATGGCCAGACCCGGAGGACGGCAGCGCTCACCACTTGCCCATCCCCGACCTGCCCTTCACGCACCCGCTCCTCCGCCCTCAGTGTCGAAAAAAGCCTCAAAAGCAGCCAACCCGCGCCGCGCAATTGGCCAGGCCATCCCGCCTCAAGCGCAACACGCAACAGATCCCGTTGATGCACCGGCTAACGCCAAACAGCCATCCCAGCCATGCCTGCCGGTCGCGGCAAGCCAGATCGAGTCGCAGCTCAACGTCCATCGTCGACGTCCGGAAATCCCACCCGCCTCACTTCCCTCACTCCACCTTGGCCTTATTACTCCGGATGGACCCCAGATGACCTCCCTTTAACCTCTCCCTCTGCGACGCCCGCTACAGCGCTGTGGCATTGCTCCCTCACCTCTGCACCTTATCTCCGCCCTGTCCGCTCCGTACCTACCGCCGCTCCACTCCACATCTCACCCCCGAATCCCGACTACACCACCCCCCTAAACCCGCTGGAAGAAAAAATCACGCCCATTCCAACCTCCCACCATGCCTATACGCCAACGCATCAAGCGTGCCCTCACGCGCTCCAGCACCTCCTCCGACAACCCTCACCTCTCCAAATCCAAGCCCGACCCCAATGTCTACCAGCCCGGCGAGAAGATGCCGCCCATGAAGTACCGGCGGCCCGTCGCCCCCGAGCACAAAGAGAAGCTGGAAGCCTTCAGCTTCGCGCGCGCGTGGCGGCGGAAGAGCGGGTCCAGCCAGTACTCGCCGATGGGGTCGCGGATGCCAAGTCGGCGGAACAGCACCGCGACGCGGAAAAGCTTCCAAACCAGCCGGCTGAGCATGCAAGCGCCGCGAATCAGCATGGCGAAAGGGGAGGAAGGCGGCGTACGGGAGGGCAGCGAGGAGGAGGGGGACGTGACGAATGGTGTGTAGCAAAGAAAAAATGCCTCAAAAAGTCACGTTTCATGGCTGCATAAAAAGTGTTCGTTGGCTAACGTGTGGTGTTTTCAATTGTAGTCGGCCTCTCCCGCACACACACGCACGAATCATCCCTGCGGCCCCGCCATTCCAGCGTCGGTGGCCGTCGCTCGCAATCCCGCCCGCGGACTGGCCGCGGGAGTGCCAGTACGAAGGCGGGCGAGGCGGCTTTCTCGCCTGAGGACCTCGAGCTCGCGCTTAACAGGTCGCATCTCGACGAGCCGATTGGCCCGCTGGAGGCGTTTTCCCCGATGGACGCACACGAAGAGGTCCTCACGGAGCCAGTGACACAGGTGCCAACGCCGAAGGACGAGGCGGACTCGCCAAACCTACCCAAGGTGGAGTTGCAGGCGGCCACGCCAGATTCGGGGAAGGCGGGAATGCGTAGAACATCCATCGTTAGTCCCCACTGACCAACTACAACAACGTTGCCGTAAATATCGAACCATCTCTTTCGGCTATTGTAGCTGCTATTGATCTGTCATCTTTCCTGTTCTTTCACGCGAGTCTTGCGCTTTAGCTCTAGCATTGGAATCGGTGTTATCATGAGATTTTTTGGATAGGAAATTTCTGGTAACAGCATACAAACTCCCGTTTTCTCTTGCACTTGTACTGTAAACTCTTGCATATGGGCGGTAAACGTTTTAGATGGTACGGATTAGGATATAATGAGATCATGACGTTTCTCTCGTAAAGACCCACTGTCTGAATTCCTTCGGTTCCCTAGAGGAAAGTCTGGGCGGGAAAGCAACTTCGCCAGACGGCGGTTTGGGGAAGGGTGTGCGTGACTTTGATTGGTTCCGTTGACGAGTCGTTGTACATACGTTAGTCTAATACAGCTTCATCTCCAAATTGCAGTCTTACGAATATATGGATAGTAAGCCACACGTGGTTGAATATGTGAACAATGCCTAGACTTGCAACAAAAGTGTAAGTATCCTCTGCACGTAATGACCCATTCTTTTTCCAACCCCTCTACGTCGTATATTCTCGTCCTTCCTTACTGCGGGGTATGATACGCCTGCAGACGCCTCACGCGGGTGCGAAATCTCAGCAACGCGCGGTCACGTTCCTGACCCTTCAGACCAGACCTACAGATTCGGCATCACGCTTACCCCATCCTTTTGACAACTGTTCCAAAACGTATATTCTCGCTCTTTCATTCTAGGGGGTTACGATACTTTTTCCATGCCTAGCGTGGGCTCAAATGTGGATCACATGGGAAAGAGAGGAATATAGAATATTGGAATTTGATTGTGGGGTATCAATAGAAGCAAGCATTTCATAGCTCCTCGTCGTCTTCAGGCATCGTCTGTACCCATCTCAGCGCTTGATCAGGGTGTGAGGTCTGCTGGCCGCAGGAAAGCTGTCCAAACGCCCAATGTAACTGTTCCGCAGTGTCCCCGGGGAGGTTTCGCTGTTGATGGGCGAGATTGGAAAGCTCCTGGTGGGATGACTGCGCCGACAGACCCAGTGTGTCTAATCCAGCAGCTAGTTCTAGGTCCTCGGGTGTCAGGTCTGGGCCACCACAACTCTCTGTTTCTATGCACTGTGTCCTGAGCTGCGCGACGTAGTTGGCGAGGTTCGCTGTGTGGAGGGTTCGCAGCTGGCGGTCTTCATCGTACCATTGGTTGTACTGCTCTTGGGACATGCCGCTAATGGGCGGATATGCGGCGTCATGTTGCGCTTGAGTCTCCTTCCATACTTTGTCGTTCTGGACATTGACGCAATCTTGGCAGTAGAATGGCTGGCCCGGCACCGCTTCCAAGCAGTTCGACTTGCAGTCTTCAACCAAGTTCGTCCGGACTCGATGACCGCACTCCAGTCGGTGATAAAGGGTGAGATTGCAGCCTTTGAATCGTCGTTGCCGAAAAGACTCGCGTTGAAGGTCCGTAGTATTGAGTCGAGCATTGTAGGTAGAGGGTTCGTTGTCCGGGTTGCCCCACGAGGCTGGCGGAACACCGTTCGAAGGAGCCTCAGGTCGTTGTCCGAATGAGAAGCGGACTGCTAGAATCTCTGGCTGGTTGCACTCGCCTGACGGGCGCGGAGCGCCAAATGGTGTACCCACTGACATGTTGTTTGTGCAACTCAGAGCTGGGTCCGAAATTTCGGTTCGTGGTTGTGGTGGGATTCTTGTAGAAGGTGAGTACGGGGTGAGTTTGAAGCAGCAAATGTTGACAGGGCGAGTAAATATAGAGTCTCTTCGTTATTAAACCTTCGAACTTCGACGTTTTGTTACAGCAAGGTGTGAAGGTCGCGGTGTTCTTGGGATCGGTTGATCGTGATTCTCATTGTGAAGAACAATGAGATAGGCTGCGAGGTCTTCCAACGAGCGACAGATGAATGCTGCAGCGGACGGTATTACGAGCGAACAGCTAGGAAGAGCGATAAAGCCGTGCGTAGATGTTGGGCCGGTGTTGTGAGAGCACGGTGGTGGTGGTGGTGGAATGCAGTGACGCGGAAACGCGTGCCTTGTAAGTAGTTGGATCGATCGATCGGCGCTAGTCCCGCAATATGTCAGCACGTGATCCTTTATATAAACTGTTCAAGTCACCCTACATCAGCTTTCATTCACATCACCACCGAACACAACCTTACAGTCATTGCATATATGTTTCAAGCTTTCGCCTTCTCAAATCACGATAAGACTAGGATCTCAAAAACTAGATTGTTGATAAATATGGGGTATATAAAGAAACAAAACCATCGCTAATAGAACCCCTTCAAAGATAATTTTCCAACATGCAAGTCTTCAAAACGTCCCCCGGAAATTTTGCTGTAAACAGCCCGTTGAGGAAGAAGATAGGCGAATGTAGGTTTGGTGACTCCTCCACCGGTTGCGCATGCCCTTTCCCTTTCCAAAAGACGGCGACGCTCAAACACAGCCAGGTCTAGCTACGAGTGATCAGCTCGAGCAACAGAACCTAGACGTGTGTGCATCGAGCCGCAGCGACACAGATTTTGCCCTACTATCCTCCGCACATGCGCAAAGCCGAAGTCCTAGGGTCGGGCCTGCTGGACCGATCCGACACCGTATCTCTCGACCCAGCCGAGCCGAGAGCACAGTGCCTTCACTGCTACGAGTCCTGGCCCTGTTTGTCCCACGCCTTCGACATGGCTCCCAGAGTCACCAAAACTGTGAAGATTGAGGATGTGAATCCAAATCACGGCGACGTCACCACTTCAAACGAATCGGAGATGCTTGCACGCGCGCGCCGGCCGGGTGCGAAGCGAAGGAGAGTGATGTATTGCTATGGACAGGTGCCCAGCGCTAGCAGTCGTCGAGAGTCGCAGGGATGGAGCATCAACCTGCGTAAGACGCGCAAAGTTATAAGCTTGGCTCGCTCAGAGATGGGTGTCGTCTTGTCTTCCGCCAGCAGGGCAAAGAGTGGGGAGTGGAGTGAAGTGGGAACATGATGAAGGGATGGGGACCTGTCACGGATCGACGTAGTCGGTGTGACCATCGAAGAGATCCGTGACAACCTTCAACATAGGTTCGAACAGGCTTACTTCATCACCGGCTTCGCCTCCGAAGAAGCGAAGCCGTTGAGCTTCCAAAGACACCTCCTGCTGACGGAGGCGGTCCTGCCATGCAGTATACGTTTGATGCCAATGATCTGCCGGTCGGCTCGCGAGAGGACCGGCGGAAGGCTGGAAATATGATTGAGAAGATGCGGAATAGGTTGAGTTGGTATCGAGCGAGTTCATGCGAGAGTGTAGTGAGCGTGCTTTGCCGGCGTCTCGGTGACGCGGCCGACTCCTGGTCCGCTTTCTATTTCGTCTTTGGCCCATGATGATGGAATGGTGTAGGAGAGCGAGAAAGTCGTCGCCAATGGCGAAGACAAGACAACTGAATGTGGGGGACTTACGGAAAGGTACCTGTCGGCAGTCTTTATAGGAGCAATCACGCCATGGGAAACAGTCAGAACACGAAGTGACTCATCCCGCAAACGTGTCGTCGATGATGTGTGACTAGATCGAGAAGGGGCCCGTGCGCAATTGTGTGGCGAAGTCGGCACACTCAGGAACCAGAACACCAAACTTTCTCCACGCGGTCCCTGTACACGCACTCTTTGTCCAATCAATTCCAAATATCTTAGAGATTTCGCTGATGCTGGTCGTTTGCTAAGCTGAAGCGCCATGTGCCGCAACAGCCAAGTGTGGCTTCGCAATGTCTGCTGCTATCTGTACAGCTATCGCCGCTTGAAGTTCAACCAAAGTGTTCCAGGCGGCTGTGCTCCCATGTCACAAGGACAAGAGGACAGTCGTTCGTGAGGCGTCAACGAGGCCAGGCCTGAGGCAAACAGGGCTCTGCCTCGACAACTACGTCCGTGCTTCGCGAAGAGAGCTCGATGCAGGTCATCTGAAGACTGCAAGTGTCTCTCTCCATCGCCGCCTGGTCAGTCTGCAGCTCAAATGACCGCTATGAACTCGGCTGTGTAGTCGTAGGCATCGTCGATGACAAGAGGGCGTGATGTAAAGTGTGTTGGGGCCCGATGTCGGCACCGATGTCTTCCAAGCGGGTCAATGTGGAGTCAGCGAAGATACGTGTTGCGGTCGCCTACGCTTCTGCCTCCGAGATGGTGTTTGCGCGATAACTTTGAGAGGGTGTAGATGCTGGACGGAAGCCTTCGGAGGCATGAGTCATGCTGTGCGAACCGCGATCGCGAATTCCGGCGCAGATCCAGTGACAAGCCAGATTAGGAAAGTTTGCACTGGAGATGATTGTACATACATGGACGGTAGATAATGCGACAGGCTTCTAATTTCAGCAAGAGCGTCAAGCATGCAACTAACCGTAAAGATCAAATCCAGCACTACCTTCGGATGAGTCTCTCTAAATTCATAGGATCTCTTCCGTGATCTATGGCATGCCGAGAAAGAAGTTTGAAAGGATATTTGAAAACAGGACTCAACACGTGATGAGTGTGACAGGAAGGATCGAGAGAAAAAAAAAAGACCAGAGTAGGTGGTTATCAGCCTGAAGTATTCACTATGAAACTACACTCTCCAAATCTCGCTCTACCTTGACTTTGGTCTGTACGAGCTTACTCCCAAGGCTTGATGAGCTCCGGGCATTCAAGGGTAATGTGACTCTGAGATGATCAGATAGATCTTTGGCAAGTGTCTCTCGCTGGGGCTTCGAAGTGTATTCGTGAGATAGTTTGAGCACACATGTAGGTCTGTATCCTACTAGCACAGAAGACGTAGTCTTGGGTCTACGGTGTGAGGGAGTCTTGATATTGCAGGATCATCTCGGATACGACGGATGGAAGGCCGAGATTGCACATATCGGGCTCTGCAGGTGCGTACGCTGGCACTACCGCATCGTATGTAGGCCGTCTTCCAGAGTGGTCGATGTATTGCTTTTCCCAATGCCTGCAACCACTACAGCAGGCGGTGGTGTTGGGTGAGCTTCTGGACCATGACACGGAGAAAAGCCTTCAATCATGTAGTGAGCAGTATGCACGGCGTGCCTAGCGGCGTCCCTGGATGCTTTCAATGTTCCAAAAATAGATAAAGCTGAGAAAACACTCTCATGCAAGAGTCTTGGAGCTAGAAGCCATGCTCTCAACGACCCTCCCAAATATCAGTCTACAACGCAGAGTGTATCAAGTGAGGCCACGAATGCTGGCTACCAGGGGCTGCGACAAGCATTGACAAGACCAAGAGGCCGTGGCATGTCGACTATGTCTGGACGGCTACATGGCCGCCTCATATGCACGCGGCTGGCATGCAGGAGGCTGAAGGCGGTGGATCGCGAGAAGGATTACACCTGTGTCTCCCCATACGGCTCCAGCAGCTGGACAGCGCGATACAAAGTGGGGCGTGAGAGGGCGAGGAGTGGTCGAAGCCGCAAATGGCAAGTCGGTCTGAATCGTGAATGGTGAGCGTTTCGGCGGGCATGCAAGAATAGCCCACCACGACGCAACAAGCGGTGCACTGCCACCGCCCTCGATATGGCAGTTCGCGGGGCCCGCTCCCCTCGCGTCGGCAGAGTGTCGCGATGCGTCTTGGAGGGCTCTTGGAGGGCTCTTGGAAGGGTGCGGCTCGCAGCTGTCAGTCAGCCTGGGCTCACTCACGTGCGGCTGGGGAGGCATCGCGATGGAGACTCTAGGTACACTGTCCTCACCCTTCATATCCTCAGTCTCGCCTCAATTGCTATGCCGCCGCACACAGGCTCGAAAGGGGCGCCCGCGGCTTGAATCCCACCCTGACCGGCCCCCTCAAGGCCCCCGGGCGATCGCAACGTTATTCTTAGCTGGGCATCTGCCCTCAGCTCCTCCGCCCCGCCCTCCCGACTCGTCGAGCTGTAAGCTTTTCGCTGCGACGAAGCTCTTGGCCCTTCAACACTGCGATGCCGACTCCCAAATTCTCTGCGCCCTGGTCCAAGTCGAATCGCTCGCACTCGTCCGTAGGCAGCTCGTCCGACCATTCAAACTCGCTGCCCGCTGGTAAGCCCGCGACCCGGCCCCCGTCGACGCTGTATGAGGCTGAGCAGCGCGCGCCAGCAGTGAACCACGACGCCGCCACGCAACGATATCCTCAGCCCGACGACCAGCAGCTCCAACAACAGCAGCAGCAGCAGCAGCAGCAGTCGCCTCAAGGCCCCCAAGTCCAGCAAGGTCCCCAGGGCCCATATCGCCAGGTCTTCCCTACACCAGCCCGCACCCAGAGCCACCGCCATTCGTCCAACCTGTCACTGGAGCGCCCTCCTGGAAACGCACCCGTCCACGCCGCCGACCAGCAGTCGCCGCCGAGCAACAATAACGCTGAGCGTGCTCAGGACCAGCGATACTCGTACCAGCAGGCCCCGCCTACAAATTCCCCGGTGCCCTACGTGCAAGAGCCCAAGAAGTCTCTCCGCAGCCGTCTAGGTCTAGGGCACTCGCACAAGGACGAGGACCCCGCGCGCTCGAACTCGTCCAAGAACAGTGGTGGAATTGGTCGACGCGTGTCGGTCAGGAAGAGCGAGCCGAGTCCCACGGACAAGTTCCAGAGCCAGCCAAACGACCCCCAGCGGCTTCAGGGACAGCAGTGGCAGCGACAAGAAGGGTCCAGTCCGCATCTACCCACCTCGGAAGAAGAAGACGAGTCCAATCTGGATCCATTCCTGCAGCAAGACGACCAGCCCTCTCCCCACCCCCTCGTTCCGCCAAAGGACGGCTATCACCAGCAATTCGCGCCCAACCAGCACCAGGAACAATATCGGCCCCCACTTGCCAGGGTCAACACTGAGACAAGCTATCACACGCAGGGCGGGGCTGACCACTACAGCCCGGAACAACACAGCGGACATCAACAACCTCCGCAGTACCAACCCTATCAACAACCACAGCAGCCCGCAGACGCAGGTCAACATCCTCACCAATACCAGGCCTTTAATCCCACCACTAGTCCCCATCCCGGCAACAACTTGCAGCAACAGGATCTCGCACAGCAAATTTTCTACCACCAGCAACAGCAGCAGCAATTAGGACAGGGCCAGCAGGGGAACGTCCAGTATCAACAACAGATATCGACGCCAAGCTCGCTGCAGTCAACTCCGCAAGACTTGCCGCAACTCCAACGCGGACAGTCGCTGTCAGCACCGCAACCCCCACCCCATCAACAAGAGATTCACCAACCTCAGGCTGTTCATCAATTACCTCAGATAGTCCAGCAGCAAGACCCTCAGCAGGAAGACAGCCAGCACGTTCAACAGCTGCGCCCTCCGTCTCAGCAGCAATTCGCGCCACCGTCACCGCTTGCCCCACAATACCAAGCTTACGACGGTCAGCAGGGTCAGCAACCGCAAGGCTCTGATAACGCTGCAAACAGCCTTCCTCAACAAGGTAGCACGATGCCACCTCCTGGCCCCCCTTCGAACCGAAACACCTTGCGAAAGGGTGAGGGGAACCAGCAGAATGTACCGGGTGCGCCATCCCGCGAATCGTCCCTCATTCAGCCACCGCAGCAAGGTCAGGGTCCGCCACAGCCACCAACACCAGGGCTACAATCGTTTGGAGCTAATGTTGTACCCGCAGGCTCTCAAGGGCAACCTTATCGTGGAGCGAGCAAGCCAGGCCAGCCAGGCCAGGAAACAGACGTAGGCAGGGCAACACCACCTCCCCGTGCCCCTCCTAATGATATGACGGATGAAGAGGTGCAGCAATTGGTGAAAGAACATGAAGTTCTCCGTAAGTGCAGGGCAGAAACTGACCTAATGTTTTTGTGCTGACTATGGTATGATAGGTGAGAAATACCAGAAGGTAAAGCGATACTTCTTTGAACAGCAGACCCAAGTGCACCAGCTTCAGAACACCCTTGCGCACCAACGTTTGTCACTCTCTCGTACGTCATGGGATGATACCGAGTACTCTACGCGATTCAATCGGCTAGACGGTCTTATTGCTCAGCTGTCTTTCGCAATTCGCAAGGACTGGAAGGCAATCCCGCCATGGCTGCAACCCGTGGTCAACAAAACTGCGGTCGAAACAGGGAAACAAGAGATGACTGCTGTCGGACGCGCTTTCATCTCGTCTTGGCTTGTTGATGAAATCTTTGAGCGAGTGTTCCACCCAGACCTTGAGCCTACGCTTTCCACCCAATTGAAAATAATTCAACTCAACATCCGGAAATTCGCTCCCACGTCACAGTCCGGCGAGGAGGAAGATGCCCTTGTTACCAAGGTTATCAATTGGCGATTGGCCACTCTCGAAGGCCTCGCGGAGACTCTTCGTACCCCGCAATGTGCTACAAACCGACAACGTCTCACCGACCAGCTGAACGAAAAGCTCATCGCCACCGTGCAAATGTATCTCCAAGATCCTGCTCCGCCAGATCTCGCCGGGGGTATTCCTATGATTGTCGAGCTCGCGATAAACATAGCCCAGCACGTTCCATTAGAGAGCCGAGAAGTCCACATTGAGTACTTCCACCCAGGACACAGCCTTGCGCCCGATTTCATGAAAATGGAAACGGGCATCCCTGCTCTGACAAATCCTATTCACGATCCAAACGCCGACGCAGACAAAGCATCGCTAAAAAGCACGGCGTCTGACCTCCGCGACTCTGCTACTTCATCAGTGACGGAGCAGGAGACGCAAGCGGCACAGGTCCAGGCCCAAGGTCAGCAAGGCCAGGGGAACATTAACAACAAGGATCTTGGCGACAATAGGGGCAAGCGAGGCATGTTTGGTAGCCTGATGGGCAATCCCAAGAAGGGTCCAGCTTCTCCAGCTCAGCTTGGAAAGCAGCAGCCGACCGCCAGCGGCGCGGGAAGCAGCCAGGTAAGCCTTTCCCAACAGCCTCCTGGCAGCTCGAATGGGCCAAAGGAGGAGCAAATTCCGCCCAGGGTGCGATTGGCTGTCGGTTTCGCTGTACAAATCCGCGGCAAGAGTATATTGATGAAGGCGCCCGTATACAGCACGTAAAGCGGTGGCATGTATAGGTGTAATGACGAAGTAGTTTTTGATTCGATTGCCAAAACGCTGTCTACGAGTTTCCCGAGTCTGATCCGAAGCGAATGAAGAGGGGGATTTTCATTTTTTCTTCTTGGTCCCTGGATGTTGATACGTGTTGAGGTGCGACAGCAGTTTATTGTGACGGGTTGATGCCCTAGAGAGGCCGCTTTCTTGCTTGCGACTTTCTATTCTATCCTGTGCATACCGATACCCTCGCTTGCTGATTCCGGTTGTTGCATTAGCGTTGAACTGAGCCTGATGGGTGATGGATTGGATGTATGAAGCGTTTGAAGTAGCAGGGGTTGGTAGAGGATGCACGCACGAGAAGAAGATTTGTTCCGTTATGTTGGAACATTCGTTGGTATGTGACAGTGAACCCAATCTGCGGAGCTGAGATCAAACGGCAAGGCCCAGTTTGTTACCATCTGTCCTCGAGCATATTCCTACCGGTTCGCCCGACTTTACTGCAGACGTCACCTGATGAAAGATTTTGTTGACATCGGCATTCATGGAGCGTGGATGCAACGGAGTTAGACTACGGGTATAACAATGCTAGGCTTCGGCTGTTCGGTTCCTCGAATACTCCACATCACGCTCGCGACTCAAAGGGAAGTTTCCAATTACCCCGCCGCACCTTGTCTCGGTGAATTTGAAATCCAATGTGAATTTAAAATCCAATGACGCCATCGCATGATGGCAACCCATCTTTCAGAAAGCTATAGCTACACATACTTACCACACTCCTTACTCAGTTTCGCATCTTCCTACCCTACATCGAACCAACGAATCCTGACTCAGTATGAAGGACGCAATTGTGCACCCCGGCCCCAAGGTCGAGATTGTTGACACTCCCATTCCGGAACCTGGTCCCGACCAGCTCGTTATCCAAGTCGTCGTTAGCGGCTCTAACCCCAAGGACTGGTGCGAATTTCTACATAAGATACCAATTGCATTGCCAAGCTGATCCCGATCTAGGAAGATGGGACATTGGTTCAACACAAGCGCGAACACAGGCGACGACATCGCTGGAATTGTCCATTCCGTTGGAGAGAATGTATACGAATTCAAGCCTGGAGACCGGGTTGCTTCCTTTCACGAAATGCGAACGCCTGGAGGAAGCTACGCTGAATATGCTCTAGGGTGGCAGCATACAACATTTCATATCCCGAAGAAGACATCTTTTGAAGGTAAGACTAGTACCAAGTCTCAAAATTGAAAAGGTGCACTGACTAGAATGGATGTGTAGAGGCATCCACTGTGCCCTTGGCCGCCATGACAGCGGCAATCGGCCTGCATGTGCGACTCGGTCTCCCAGAGCCCTGGCTGGCGACCAAGGAACCGATCCCTCTCATAGTCTACGGAGGTTCTTCCGCCGTCGGAGCGTTTGCGCTGAAAATCGCAAGTCATGCAAACATCCATCCTCTGATAGTGGTAGCCGGAGGTGGCTCAAAATACGTGGAAACGCTGATCGACCGAAGCAAAGGAGACACGATCGTCGACTACCGAAAGGGCGACGACGCGGTCGTATCCGGCATCAAAGAAGCCTTGAAAGGCGCGAAAGCCAGCTATGCCTTCGATGCCGTGTCTGACAATGGGAGCTACGTGAACATCGCCAAAGTACTCGACCCCCATGGAACCATCACGCTTGTGCTGCCGGGCAAGGAGTACCCAGAGATCCCCAAGACAGTGAAGCAGACATTGACAAGTGTGGGGTCTGCTCATGAAGACGATAAAGATTTCGCATTCGTATACTTCAGGTACCTCGCCCGTGGGCTTGACGAGGGATGGTTCACTGGGCATCCCACGGAGGTCGTGCCTGGCGGTCTTGGGGGTGTGGAGTGGGCTCTGAAGAACCTGAAGGAGGGCAAGGCAAGTGCTGTGAAGTACGTCTTCCGTATTGCGGATACGGAGGGCATTAAATCATCTCTGTAGATGGACCTGCTGGGGAACTTCACGCAGTAGCAACCCCATGTACGTAGTTATTGATGGCAGCCGGCCTGAATCGCGTCGCTCTGAACTTTACATCAGAATTCTGTTTGTGACACCAAACTGAAGGACTTCAAACAGCGGCAAACGTCTTTACACAGTAAGTTATGACATCCGACCTGAATCGCGACATTGAGTACGTTACATCCCATCTAGGACTGTGGAACACGCTAGAGGACTCCACAGAGTGCTAAAGGCATGTACGGTCTAAAATGAATGCATCGCCAATTTCATAAACTCAATCCCCCAATCCTGCGCGCCCTCACAACCCTCCCTCCCTCCCCCAACTCTACTCCTCCCCAGGCTAAACCAGGGCATAATTCCCCCTAATCACATACCTCCCCTCCCCCTCCCTCCACAGCACCCTAAACCCCCTCTCAATAACCGTCAACACCCCCTCCTTCCTCTTCACCACAATCCCCATCACAAACCTCTTAAGCGGCTCAAACCCCTCCTGCGCCGGCCCAAACGCCTGCATCCACACCTGCCTTCTCCCCACAATCCCCTCAACCCGCCACACTGCATCTCCGAACGGCACCGGAAACTGCTTGTTTGTCCCCAGTCAGTCAGTCAGCCAACTTGGCAACGCCCCCAAACGAAGGCAAACACCATGGAGAACGCCCTCACATCCATCTGCTCCAAGATCCCGTCCCGTATCACCGCCCGCAGCTGCTCCACTTCCCCCCTGAGCCCGCCCGCGCCCGATGGCCCCGGCCTGCGCGCCGCCCGCAGCTCGGCCGCCATCCGCCGCGCATCCTGCTGCAGCTGCCACACCAGCTCGACCAACTGGAGCTTCGACAGCGCGGTCAGCTCGGCGCGGGAGCGGTGGGTGCCCGTGTCGCTGTCGCTGGCGTCGCCGACGGCGGAGGAGGAGGAGGAATGCGCGTCGCGCTCGGTATAGGTGCGCTTCAAGG
Organism: Lophium mytilinum; assembly: GCA_010093605.1. Classification (NCBI taxonomy): domain Eukaryota; kingdom Fungi; phylum Ascomycota; class Dothideomycetes; order Mytilinidiales; family Mytilinidiaceae; genus Lophium; species Lophium mytilinum. Next base: position 2,125,033 of record MU004187.1, on the reverse strand, counting down.
GGCTGTTGCCGGACGCGGTGGGGGCGGCGGTGGTGGGAAGAGTGGATTTCGAAGGGGTGGGCTGCGCGCTGTCGGTTTTGGGGGTGCCTTCCACGCGAGGGGGGCCGGCGTAGGTGGGTGTTCTGGCGTATAGTTGGCTCTTCTTGGGCTTCTTCGCGGCGGGCTCGGGGGGCTTTTCTGGGGGGCCCATGGCTCCCTTTGTGTGCTGCTGAGAGGCGGCGGGAGTGGGAGATG